>VYZV01029762.1:321-18913 GCA_013401275.1 Pandion haliaetus | reverse complement strand
GAGGCAGACCCTGTGTTTGTGGACCTTTCCCCTACCTAATCACTATGAAATGAAGCAATTTAAAATGCTGTTGCCTTTACTGGATAGGAAGAGCAGCACAAAGGAAAACCTGAGTATGTGATGCTTGTGTTTTAAGTGGTTCACCATGGAAGCACTGCGAAGGATGTTAGGCTGCTCCTTGCAAGCTCTGTGTGTTCTCAGCAGCTGCCCTGGCTTCCAGTCTGCCAAATAAAAAATCACTAGTACTCTCAAACTTCAGTTTGGTTTTGTTTCTTGCAACACACAGCCATATGAAAGCACAGTTATTCTTCATGATCAGCTGTTCCGCTAGAGGGGTTTTTTTGTTTGGATTACCATACAATACTGATAGCTCCTCTGCATTGAGAAACCACTCCATAAAAAACCCAAACCACTACCCATACACTCTGTTCGTGACATCTTCTGCTTTCAAATAAAAGCATATGGCAGCACAATCTAAAATTTGTCTTAGGAGATAAACACATTAAGACAAATCTGCACTAGTGAAAAGAAATCTGCACTAGTGAAAAGACATCTGCTGTAAAAGACATGCTGTGAGAAAAGGTTGTTAGGATACAGACACCTCCCAGTTACCAAGCACAAAGGGCAAAACTGCTTCCTTTTATGTATTAGGTTAGTGTTCTGAATGATAGGCAGTAATAGATAAGGCATGAAACCTTCTCTTGCGGTGATGTCTGGTGACAGATGGACACCAGCTCTTTGCACTGCCTGTCTTTTCACTCACAGCTCTGCTAATTCCAAGATTCAACCTCAAAAATAGAATCCTGTCTGCACTTTCTGTTCTTTCAGACACACCTTGCACTCTGTCAGGTTTGCAGACAGATCTGTTTTTACTGTCTTCACAGTTCACTCTTCCAGGAGGCACACACAGGCAGTTGTTACTGATGATGATGACTGAATGCTATTTAGTGTTTTGCCTTTTTGTCAGTTTTGAAATCCCCCTGTATTTTCATTCTATGGAAATGGCAGAGACATACCAACACCTGAAACTGCACCATCCGTTGCTGAGATTAGGTTTAACCTAATGCTTGGTTTTATTTTGATGGCCAGATCATGTGGTTTGGAGACTAAAAGTCTGCCAAGCTAGGCATTCTCCTGGTCTGTTCTCACACCTTTACAACTAGCAGTTTAGCCAGTTCTGCCTCCTTATCTGTTTTGATATCTCGTTTAGAAAACCACTCCCCTATCTTATTTTTTCAAAAAAACCCACAAAGTAGCTAAGGAAATTGAAATCTAAAAAAAAGATTAGGTTAGGACTTTATGGACACCCTTTTTGATCAAGCTCTTTAGCGTCTGACCTCTCACCACTGTGTTTTACACTAAGGAGAAGTTAAGTTAGAAAGCATTTTCTCCTGTAAGCTAGCCAAATTCATGTGTGCCACAGTTTGATGTTTACACAATGAAATGTTACAACTACAGCTGCCTAGAGATCCATATATGAAAACAAGCATTTTCAAAGATGATTGATTGTTCTGAACACTCCTTTAAGCGCACAAATCCATCATTTAAGCTTTCTTTGCATCACATGTCTGGTAAAGGAGAGGTAGAATTAGCGGCACTAAAACCTCCTTGGGTTTCTCCCTGCCACTAGAGAAATCCCACCTTGTACTCTCAGGTAGGATTTGTAGAGAAGGTCCTGTTGGTTAGACACTTAAGAACAGCCAGGCAGCAGGTGGCAAAGCTAATACAATAAAGACCATCCAAAGAGCAATTTGTTCTCAAGGAGCTAGTACTACTACTTCTGACTTTGCATGCCACACTGCTTGGACAGCTAGTGTTAGTAGACAGAGATTTTCCCATGGCTTACATTACTGTATAGTGCAAAGAATGCTGAACACTGGGGGCGAGGAGTACTGTACCACTTTGAAGCAAGAGATCTGGAGCTGAAGCTATGAAATACAAAATGCATTAGTGCAATACATTAGGAAAGATTAACTCCTTAACCAAAGGACAGAAAAAATATAGTGTATTCTAAGTTTTTTTAAAAAAAAGTTTTAAACTGTATGCAGTTCTTGCTGAGGTTTAAATCAGTGTTACACTTTTTTTCCCCAAGTTTGTACCCCTGAGTCAAACATTGAATAAACATTGTACAGTAGGTACAGAAACTAGTGTCTAGTTAAAAAGCAACAGATTCAAATGGCCATTGCTTCAGAAGTGTTAAATAGTGACAATACCCTTCCATATGGGAGAGTTTAAAAAAAAAAAAAAATAGCACTCTCATTTGTTCTTAGTTTATAACTAGATAAAAGATCTCAAGAATTTCCAACCGCATTGTTTCCATGTGTTAGGCTGAGGTTTGTGATAAATGAAACCTTCAGTAAGGAAACCTGTCAGGGCTGCATAACTTGAGCACGCACAGTTGAGAACAACTACAACAAAGCAAAGCAATCTTTCCAAGTTATAAGTTGCATGAGACCTTATTAATCTTGGAGCACTATGTGAAGATAGGCAGAGTTCTTTGATTATCAGGAGCTCTAAACTTAATACCCTTTATATCCAATATATTTTACTAGAGTAATAACTAAATTGCTATAACTTTGGCTGCTCGGCCTCTATTAAAATGGAACATTAACACTTCCACTAACTTAAACATGGTAACATTCAGCTCACTAGAACCTCTGCTGACTGTCTCCAAGAATAATTCATGCCTTTTGCACTTTTCTTCTTCCTTTCTTTACAACATCAGGAATAAAAGCTTATTTAGTAGGCAGGTTCAGGTGCAACGAGGACTCACTGTTAATCATTTGGTTTGTTCTGAAAAAAGTGTGTAAATGACCACCCTATGTTACTGGGTTTGGGAGAGTCTTCATCATCTTTTGGGGGAAGCAGAAACTGTCGGGAATTAATGGAGCATGGGCTCCCAAAAGATGCATTTTCGTTGTTGCTTTCGACTGATCCAGGAGAGTCTGGAGTGTCCATGTTCCAGGTGTTTGTGTTTGCTTGAGGTCTGTAACCTGCAGTTTTATCTAATTCTTCCTCTGCAGGTGAGCGACTCTCTATTTTCAGAGCACTGATAGGCAGCTGCATTTGTGGCTTATAGCCTGCTGTAGTCACTAAGTCTATTTCTGGCTCCTCCTCTGGTTTAATTTGAGGCTGATACATTGACTGGATGTCAATGTAAACCACCTGAGATGATCCCACAGGTTCATCCATAGGGGGATTTGAGATCTCCTCTTCAATGATAGGGGGGCAGTAGGACACAACCACGTGGTTCTCTGTTTCCGAGTCAGAGCCATCTTCAGGCACAGTGGTGTCTGCTGCTGGGGACATCATCTCTGTGTCTTCAATCTTGGGAGCTGCAGACCGTGTTTCCACAACTTCAACACTATTGGGGGTGCATGGGTTCATTTCCAGTGTTTTAAGTGTCTTATTCCCCTGAAGTGACAAAAAGTAGAAGGGGGAGAGACTAAGCCAAAACACCTGGAAATCCTGAAAGCAACAACTTGCCCAAATTAAACCAGTATGTTGGCTTGTGGCTTGCACTCAGCCCACTGCCATTAGTACAATATAAAAAAAAAAAAAGTGGTTTAGTTCTCATTTTCTGGCTCATCACATATTCCTGTTAATGTTAAAAATATTTTAGCCAACTTAAAGAGGCTCCGGATCTTGCAGTAAGTGTTTGAGCACTCTTTCCCCAAATCTTGGCTTTGTATAACCTGTTCCAGAAGGTTGTTTAAATGTTATGCCCAGTTCCAGTTACTATGTCTACCAGGAGGTTGGGGATATGGCAGGTACACTTCTTCACACTCTCTACTTCTCCTAACACTGACAAAGATGGGTATGTTAGTCCCACATCGTTATCATGTACTGACACTTGTCATTAGTGTGGGAGGAGAGAAATGCAGCAGTCCTTTCCTAGTTCAAACACTACAAGTAACTACATTAACAACAAGAAAGCTCTTGACAACACCTGACAAAATTTGCTCAGTAACTTGCCCTGTTCCCTCCTGCCACAGTGTTTTTTCTACAAATGGAAGACTTCAAGTTTGCAAAAGAATTCTTTAATTGCAATACCTTTCAGAAGTTTAAAATACCAGATTTAAAATGAGGGTTACCTCACAGATGTTCTTCTGAAACTGCAGTGCCTTACTGTTCTCAGGATTCGGGATCTCCGGATAAAATGTTTCTTTAATCCTTTAAAGAGGGAAGAACAAACTTTTTAAAGTTACCAAGCCCTGAAACAGATTGCGAATACACGAAAGGAGTCAGGACATTTCCCTTTAATTCAGAATGCTGAAGACATCTGGCACAAATATTTAGTGTGTTACACTTTCACTGTGTATTTAATGGAAAAAACAGCAAACCATTTTTCTTTTTTTTTTTTTAACTGGGGAACTTGATATGCCACGTTTATGAAAAGTTGAAGATGGGATGTCTACCTGAGTGTTTGTGGATGGCTCACAAATTATACTATGTTGCCAGCTTATTTCCATTTGGGAACTATTTATAAACAGTGCTCACTGGGAGTCAGGCTCCTACAAAACCTTTTTGCATTCCTCACTCTGACCTCTCTCCAACTCAATTTCTCCCTCACCTTCTACAATGTGTTTTTGCCACCCACCTTTAAACAAAGCCCACTGACATCATTGAGTACTTGGAGAAAACAAAGAATAACTAAAATTGTGGAAAATTCTAGCTCTGAGGCAAACGCATCCAGGAAAAGATCAGTACTGAATGCAGGCATTTACCATTCCCTCTTTCGGTAGCAGAAGATGCTGGCCACCACTCCAAGCAGCACAACCACTGCTACGGGGATGAGAATTGCAATGATTAATCCTACAGCTGGGGGACAAAAAAAAAGAAAAGACAGTAAATATATAACCGAAGTTACCAGCAATTTTTATGCTTTTTCTAACATTCCCACAAATTAGTGACCATTCCATTAAACTCAGTCTAACAGTGGTCTGCAAACAGTGACCTATACCATACACTTTCCCTTTGCTGGAAGGGCAAAAGTCCATAAACAGAGCTGATTCAGTGATAACTACAGGAATCAGCAGATACTTCTCTCTGATTGCTTAATTGCGAAAGGCTTCATGTGCAACACAAGACTGATTGCCCCTGTAATTCTGTTCTCAGTAAGCACTGGTATTGCACTTTCATGTTACTTGAGCCAGCGAAGTCTCTGGTAATGGCTCTTATAGGCCAACAACTCATTGCACAAACTGCACTGCCTTACAATGCTTCTAATCTCTAGGGTTTAGCTCCAATACATTCCCACTGCCTTCCTCCACTGATGTTAAGTGCCTCAAGTTTGATTTTTCATGTATTTTAGTTGCACCCCAGTGTTTAGTCTTTCATATGAAATACTTTCTTTTTTTTTTTTCCCCTCATTCCCTAAAGTCAATCTTTTTTTTTCTGTCAGGGGATCGATAAAACTGAATTCAAAGCAGAGAGGCATCTGTTTATAATTCTGAAACTGGTAAATATTTCCACAGTGTCTTTCTTCCCACCATGTATTAGCAGATATTCATCATGGGAAACGTGACAAAAACAGCTAGCTGCTTGAGAATACTAAGTTCAGACTCAACCATACTTAGTAGTAGCTTAGAAGTTATTGGTTTTGTATACATTACTATGAACTACAAGGTAGCTGTAACAGGAAAGGATCTTTTCCTCACCCTGAACTGTACCAATTTTTTGTATTTAAAAATAACCAAGTAAATAAATTAAAAATTAGACTGTAGGCCCAAACTACCTAAGCGGACCAGGAAAAAAACGAAAGTAAGCTCAGCTTTATATATATTGCACAGGCCCTATGCTGAAGACTATTAATGAACAGGGATATTTAACTTACAGTCCTCTTTTGTCACCACATAGAGGCTGTTTGGAGGGCTCAACCCACCAGCAGTGTAGGCTTGTAGGTCCAGCTGGTAACTTGTTTTGCCTTGAAGATCAAGTATTTTCAAAGACTTCTTTGTTAAATCAGTGATATTCTTAACTTTAAGTTCTGGATTCCCTGTTTGTTTGGAAGCAATAAGAAAAGCATAACTTTGTAAGAAAGACAACCTCAGCTTTAGCAAGCCTTTCTTGAAGTCAGCACATGAAACCTGAAGAACAGTTTGTGTAAAGGAAAACTGAAATGAAGAATCCTAGCAATGCTGCTTGCTTACACAGCACCAAACAGCACAGGAGTGTGTTGTTGCTGCAGACTGGCTTCAGTTTCTTACACTCCTGCTTGTCTTCTTATGTTAATGTGAGTCAGGCTTCAGTACTGTGCAGGGATACCCTTACAAGATGGGTACTGGAAGAATATACCCAATTAAATACAGCCATGTAACCTCCCCCATGTCTCATCCACCCAGGGTATCTGTACACAGGGCAGTGTGCCACATTGCCACTTAGTCACTGCAGAGCTTTATGGCCTTTGTGAGCCAGGGTTTTCTCCGACTTTTGCCTTATATTAAAAAACAACTGTGCTAACCACACAAGGAGCTGATTATTTCAAATGCCTTTGTCACATATCAGGGGCCAATTATGCCAGTGAGTAATGCAACTGAATGATTAAAGCATTTTTTTTTTTAAAGTGAAATTAAATTATTAAAAAAACAGCTTGAGCAACGAAGTTGTAATCTACAGATTTCATTTACCTGATTCCGAAAGCCTAGGCTTTAAAGCATCTTTTTCACCTTTTGCAAAGGAAAGCCGATATCCCTCTAAAAACCCCTGACAATCTTCAATAGGAATGTCTTCCCATTTTACCAATATAGAATCTGAAGAAGTTTCTTCTACAGTAAAATTTGGTGCACGTTTTGGAGCTGTAGGGAGAATTGTGAAGGCAAAAGCTGGTTAAGTAACCACCTTATCATTAAATGCTGAATCCATCTAAGTGTTTCATCAGTTTTATTTCAGGGCTAGCATTTTCAACTTTTTCCTGAATACTTTTCCCTCACTGTCAAGAACATGTGAAAAGACTTAGCAAGTGGTACTACAAAAATACGAGTATGTCATTTTCATTGTTACTAATTACTGCAGTATTATCTACCAACAGAAGCTGAAAGAAGAATCCCTCCTTTGGCAGCCTTCTTACAGATCCATACATGTAAATACCCTTCTTCCTGCAACAAACCCCAAACGATTGCATAAACATTCAGACCACACAAATTACTTAGCTTTTAAAGGCTTTAACTCTGTGACTTCATAGCTTGTCTTCAAATTAAACAAACTCCACATTCCTACCATGGAAATTATCTCAGTTTAAAAGAACTACTCTTAGCAGGCATCACAAGTCCTTATTCCAATACCTGCACCCCACTGAAAGTGTTAGAGCAGATACTGTGTAAGGTCATGTGCATCAGGACTTAGTCTGACATTTGGCATTGATCTATCAGTGCTGAGCTCATGTTTAACAATGCATCTATTTTTGTCTTGATGGTTATCTGTCCAAAGGAAAATCTGAAGTTTTAGAATGAATCTATTTTCTTGTGCAAAATTAATATATTTCTCAGTTCCTAATAAGTTTCTTCTGCATGTTTGATGCATTTTTAGTCCTCAAAGTCTTTATCCTTTCACCTTGCAAACTTCCAATCTGTTGAGAACACATATGGAAAAACCTTCTGGGAAACTGTTCAGGATTTTTGCAGAGGTACAAATGGCTGAAAGTTGAGTTTCTGGTAAAATTGCCTTCAACCTTAGCAATGAAATAAACAACGACATTTCCAAGGGCTCAGATTATGTCAGCAGCTCAGTTTTCCAAGCAAACTATTTTAGCAGAAAACACATTAAACTTCAAAGTGAAATGGGTGCTGTAGTTACAGTACAATACAGTTGTGATGTTAAAGGGTAAAGCCACATTCAGATACCTGGGAACAGAAAGCATTCAGACACTAATGCATCTCCAGGCAAGCAAGGCTCAACCTTGGATCAAACCACAGTTAGTCAGACAGGGTTGGTACAGGAGGGAGTACAAGTGCAATTCTCAGAGTGGCTTGTACTCTAGGATCTAGTTCTGGTCTAAGAAGTGCTTTTAAACGAAACGTTGAGGACACTTTTTATATTTGCTGAGCTGTACCAAATGTGCTCAGAAGTTTACTTTGACTTGACAAATCAAAGTAAGTTGCCTTCTCTCCTGCAGAAGTGACTGCAGGCCTGTGGTTCAAATTATGCCTGTGCCTTCAACTCTGAAGACCACTGTCTCCAGAGCCAACTTCTGTGACACCCTGTGCCACCACACAAGCTGGAAAACACAGGGTTATTCCACGCTGGGAACTGGAAGTGGCTGGAGAAATGTATTACAATTATATATAGAGAACAAGCAGAAGTCAGTAGTACTGTATGGAGATTCTGGTCTCAGTCTTCTTCTGCCAACACTGAGCTAAAAATAGACACAGTCTAAATTCACTTTGTAGAGATGCTGAATGATAAAGTGCACTTACGCAGCTCTTTCATATACCCAGTTACGTTTTTCAGTAACTGATATCCACTGGATTGGCAGCCATACAGTGAAAAGTTGTATCTCACGCCAGGTCTAAACAGAGCTGCAAGAGAAGATCACTGTAAGAATATTTCATTTATGAAGACTGATGCTTTTAGCTTTCACAGTACACAGGCTTACATAAATACATACTAAAAAATGACAAATTCTTAGACCACACTGTTAGGTATAAACACTATCCCTACTTGTAATTCCTATAAAAGCTATGCCATCAGATGCGGTTTAGAAGCTCCTGGAGAAATTTTGATTCTAAACAAATAGGATTCAAAATAAGCTACTCAAATTTCACAAATTGCTCTTTCCATGGGGAAACACTTAACTGAAGTTACCAGAAACAATCCCTTTCCTTTCCTCCCACGGTAGCCATGTAGATCCTGCCTCCTCCTCAGAAACACAGATGCATTTTGAAATATCCAGGCTTATTACAGCAACAGTATAAAACAAATTCAGAGAATTCTCAAAAGTGATAGTGAAGCACTTTAGCCATGAACTCCAGGCCTGAACTGACTCTGCAACACACAGATAGTCATCAAATTTCCACTTCTCCTGTCTTTGGGGGAGGCATAGGTGTTTGATACTTCAATGTGTAAATAATTTACCATCTCCTGGGATTTTCTCAAGCCAGCGGTGTACACTACTTTCAAGATTTTTTTCTAAACAAGATGCCACTGTGAAACTCTACAGAAGTCAAGTGGGGTTTGCAAGCGTTCAGGTCCAGCCTGAGAGATTCTCCTGGCAAAAGTAAGCACAGAGGTGGATCTGCCAGCTTGAGCCCCGTCCTGGCAGCCTGGTAACTCCCACAATGTGCTGTAATAAGCATCCCAGGGAAGAGCTCAGGACTAGAGCACTGCATCGTTAGACAGACATAGTATTGTCCATGTAGAAAAAGCAAGCTCTAGCCAGCACAAACGAAAACAACATGGACACAGTGTTGTAATTACAGGCAGGAAAGCATATTGCCCCCCCTCCCAGGTTCCACTCCCCCCAGCTGTCCTATGTACACAGCTCTTAAGTTGTTTTCTCTGATGGAGACTTTCTATACTAAATTCTTCTAAAAAGCAAATATATACCATTTTAGACAGCAGAGAAAGATCCTATGTCTTTCTTGAGTCCTCTCTTTCCTCTTCTGCTCCTACTAGTCCCATCACAGCTGAGTTTCATTTCCCTGATCTGCCCACCAGCATCTAGAGACCTGAAATGTGCCCTGTTCCAGGAAATTTCAATTGCTGACAGCAAGCCAACACATGGAGGTCACACTTAAAAAAATCTGCCTCATGTAAAAACAACGGATTAGTCTCCCCCCCATCCTGAGCAGTGCTGTTTATGTTTAGAATCCAAATAAAACCCCAAACCCTAGGTTAACCATTATGCATTAGGCAGAGTTAGGAAGTGCTGGTTGTAGCTAGAAGAGGTAATTTTGAAACAGTTCATAAACATAGGATGATAACAGTTAAGTAGAGAGTGATATTTGGATTTGGCAAGGCTGTGTAAGAAATTAAAATAAACTCGGTACCAAGAAGTGGTTCATTTATATAAACAAGCACACAGCAATGCAACAATCTTCAACTTAAAAGAGTATTGGTGCTGCTCTCATTCCACTTGCTGCTCAGGCTCTCAACCAGAAAGACTCACAAAAAATTATTTCTGACTTACCAGACTTTATCACTGCATCTGTTGTATTTGAAGGAAATTTCTGCCAGTCTACACTACAGGCTTCAGACCCAGATGAATGACACCATTTTACTATGTAGCCACAGGTCATGTTGGGGTAAGAATTCCAAGAAATATAAATTCCATTCCCCATTGCCACGGCCCGATCTGTTTTGACGTTGTCTGCAACAAAGACAACATAAAAATCCATCAGAGAGCAGACACTTATCTGTAGTCCAAGCTAGAAGAAAGCCTTCCAGTCACAGCACAAAGGTTTTATGAACTGTAGTCATTTCTAAGAACGAGAGGTTACGCTCCTGCTACCGTGAAATTCGAAGCGGTGCACTCAGCTATGCTTTCTGAAGTGCTGGAAATCAGACGTAGCCTGCAGCAAATCCCTCAGCCAGCCTTAAGTATGATGACGAGAAGTGCTGCAGCTCAGGACTGGCTTAAAAAGCACTTTTTCAAGGTAAGAATTTACAGCAGATGGCAGGTTCAAATCTGACTTGACACCAATTTGGCAGGAACCTCCAGCTATAAATTCCTGCTGTCATTTTATCAAACAGTTTGCTTTGTGTTTCTTTCAGTGTCTTGCTGTCACTCGCCCGACCACAGACAACCATTTTTTACCGACAATCAACAGTGAGAGTCAAGTCCCTGGTGAACTTTATGGAGGCTCCAGTCCACCAAGGGTAAATTTAAAAAAAAAAAATAAAAGCTTTGCCTTTAGTCTATTTTTCTTATTTCTGATTATCAAAGGTTTAGCTGCCCTTGAAGTGATCAGATCTGGGAATGACTTCTGATTCCAGCAGTTTCCCTCCACAGCTGTCCATCAGATGGGATCCTGCCGAGCTAAGGGATGTCTTCCAAAGGCCACAACAACAGTGGTGGCCCCACAACAGATCTGCAAAAACAGTCTCAGGGTTTCAGTTTTTCCTTTTTCAGTGTTCTCATTTATGCTCCCTACTGAGTCTATTATTTCATGTTATTAAAGCCATAAACTATGGAAGGCTGAAGGGCAAGGGCAGTTTTTAAAAACCGGTGCTGCGAAAACTTCACTGTCACAGATGTGCTGTGAATGTCGAAGGACTGTCTATTTCTAAATAAACTTAACATACAGCTAAGTGTACAATCCTTTTCTAGCTTGTCATAGCAAGAAAGACACACACGATTAAAAAAGCAAATCAACTCCAGAAGTCTTTCCCTAAACTACTATGCATCCAGTGTAACCACCCTTCTATGATGCTGGAAGAGAGCATATTTCTAATTAGACTGCTTTAATTTTTCTATTTACAGGAGAGACTTTTTACTTACAGTGAGCACATACTCTCTAAAAAATGCTTAAATACACCACACTCGATTTTATTTCCTGTGCCAGATGACTAGAAATTCACCCAGGGCAGTACTGCGCATTTTGGTGTATTTATAGCTGCAACCTAGACTAGTAGAAATAACTACTAGCACTACACTACTACTGTGGTAGAGGAGCCTGTAACAGTCAGATTATATGCCCTGACTCTCTACAGGGCACTTTTCAGAGACAGTGAGAAATTAATTAAGGCAGATTACCCTTTGTTTGTGTTTTCAGTTTTCACAATACCTCAGCAGATCTCAAGCTTCAGAGCCACTGCTCTCTTACGGACATTAAAAGCACTTACAGACTGTACACAGGAAGCAGCCAGAAAAGATGTTTGGGCAGAAATGTCATCCAGTTCAGTGAATGAGTCATCTTTCATGACTCCAGTCAGTGACTCAGATAATTCCTATACCAACTTGGGAGCAAATCTTCAACGAGCACAAGTTGGGTAACACCAAAGGGAACCTCAGACATCCAACAGAGAGCTATAAATGAACGCAAAGCTCCAGCTGCCATCGGTTGTCCCACACCACAAACGTGTTACAGAGACCTCTTTGACTCCCAGAGTCTTGTTCTTGCACTGCTGAAGGAGAGCTATGAAAGCATTTTCATTCATTCAACTGTCCCATACAATTACTCTTCTCTGCAAGGAGCAGACTAAGAATATACTTTTAGGTATCAAACATTAAGAGCAATGGTTTTCCTTTACATAGAACAAGCTCATTTTTTTGTCCCCTGTGAATCTCAGTCAAAGCACATTTCTTCCTACAACAGAATCATAGAATCATAGTATCATTTAGGTTGGAAAAGACCTTTAAGATCATCGAGTCCAACCATCAACCATGCCCACTAAACCATGTCATGAAGTGCCCTGTCTACATGCTTTTTGAATACCTCCAGGGATGGTGACTCCACCAATTCCCTGGGCAGCCTGGTCCAATGTCTGACAACCCTTTCAGTAAAGAAGTTTTTCCTAATATCCAATCTAAACCTCTCCTGGCACAAGTTGAGACCATTTCCTCTAGTCCTAAAATGGCCCTGTCTTATCCGAACCTGGGTTGCAAGATGGGGAAACTGTGGTACCTGTTCTCTGGGTGGGTAAGGAGAAGCAGCACCATACATGCTCCTGGCAAACAAGCAGAGAGGGGCCTCGCTATGTAAATCTGTCCTCCCTGAAGAGCATCGGCCAGATCCGGAGCTAAAGGTTTGGGCCTTGGGAGATTACACTCTTCATGGTGTGCAGGGAAGCATGGACTCTCAATAGCCACATTCAGTATTATCTTTTCCACAAGCTCAGTTTTAGGAGCAGAAAATCATTATCTGGCTCAGCTATTTCCCTTTACAAAAGCCTGCAGCAAGAGTGGCAATGCTTTAATTGAGGAGCTGAAGTCCTACCTCCTTTTCAAACACTGGCTCCTAGCACAAGGATGCCAACATTTTCCCAACCAGCCCTATTAATATTCTCCTGCAGAGCTCACAGGCATTGAACTAATAATTCTTCCCTTAAAAAGCCACACAACAACCCCAAAACTTTATTCTGATTCTCTTTAGCATGTTACACTTTCAGCATCTCAACAAGAACACACAGAAATAAACAGAGCTCCCTAAACATCAGAGAACGACACTAATGCTTTGAAGCCTCATCCTTGTTGTTCCTGGGAGGTCTCCAGTAAAGGGCGAATAGCTGCAGAGACTGCAGACTATCACCCTCCTTTTATGCAGAGGGCACAATTAATTGGCAAGATGCTACCCTAAAAGCAAAGCAGCAATTTTCTTCTTCCCCCACCCAGTAGATCTGGGGGAGGAAAAACAGCAGAAACCAAACACAAACAAACAAAGCATGCATCTATCTTATTTTTTCAGTTAACAAACTTGCCCAGGTATTCCCCAAGCTTTGAAGGTATTTAGCTCTCTGCTGGGAGCACTCACCGCTTGGAAGTTCTACACTTGTTATCCTTGAAGGAGGGGATGAGCCTGCATGGTTTTTGGCTACAACACTAATTACACAGTCATTTTTTCCAAGTTTTATCTCAGTACTGTTAGAAGGTTCGGTGACTTCTTTATATTCCAGTGGTGTCTCTAGCATGTAGCAGGACACTTCATGAGACACTATTTTTCCATTGGCTTCAGAAAGGGATAAAGGCTATGAACAGACAAAGAGTGCATTAAAACCAAAATGGAATAAACAAAAGAAGACAGAGGATAATATGAATTTAATGTCCTGATCTAGTCTGATAAATGTATAGGACTACGAGGCAGAAGATACAGTTACTCAAGTGTGACTTTGAGGATTAACGCGTAAGTTCATAAATTTTTAATTTTCAGCTAGGGTGTATTAAAAATTCAATTCTTCACGTGAAACCCTTCTCAATGCAATGTTTAAATTATGAAAACTTAGTAATATTCTCATTTGGGGAAAAATATTTTTCTCAATGGATGGTTCTATAAAAAGTTAAGAAAAGCAGTCCAATTTATTGACTATAAACTTAACTCATTTATAAATGTGTAAGGAAATAGTTTTTCATAGAGTTACATTAAATAACATTTTAAAACTTTAAGTGTCCTATCTACCTTCCAGAAGATTTTTAGACTTTTTCCAGAGGGACTTCTCTCTCTCCAGATATCTGGTCCTCTTGTAGGAGCTAAGAAAAAAAAATAGTTTTTTTTTTTTTTTCCAAGTTACACAGTAGATAATTTACCATCTATTAAAAATGTAGGTTTTTAGACAGCTAATTTTAAAATATATGGCTTCACAAGTTCAACATTTTATCATCAAAGAATTAAATAAACTTACGAGCTTCCAGTGTTGTGTGCTCCTCTATCCTGCTCCAGTCACTCCACCTCCAGAAGTGGTCAGCAGCCGAACAGCGCACCCTGAACTGGTATTTGGTATATGGGTGCAATGCATTCAGCTGAGCTGTGTAAGTTGAGCATTTTCCACCAGGCACAGAGACATTGTGCTGTTAAAAATTTACAGAAATTGACATGATACATATATATGTTTTGCTCCTAGATTATGCTGAAAGTCAACACCTAAAAAGGTGATATTTCTCCCCAAGAATACTGACAGCGAGAAAAAAAGCTGCAGTCAAGCCCTAGAAAGGAATTAATGAAAAAGAAAAGTATTTCCTATGCAGTCATCCTAAACAAAGGAAAATTTTTCAGATGTTTGCCAAAATAAAGTCATATGTAGCACAGAAGTTGGAATATGACAGTAGTTAGCACTTTGAGATGTAAAGCATGAAAAGGAGAGATAACACTGATGAGCCTTCAACAGGATGAGCTCTGCACACAGTAGCAAGGTTGCTTCCCATCTATCCCGTCCAGTCCCCCTCTCTCCCATATGCAGCAAAACTGCTCTCATGAGGCAGGCCAGGATTTCACCTCTGGTATTCAGAACCTGCACTTCCACTTTCTGCAGCAAACTCGGCAGACAGAGGCCTTTTTCCTAAGACACAGGCACAGAAGCACACTAAAGACAGCGTGAGCAAGATGTTTATCATGCACTCTTCTTCCTAGGCAGTCATTTTTCCTTCAAAAGATAGTACCCAAGTCTTACCTAGGTGATCTCTGTTCACAGCTCATAACAGGACTAGCCTTTCCTATTATTCTTAAAATGGTGTGAGTCTAGGGAGTATTTCAGTTTCATAAATACTTAAAGAAACCCTAAGCCTGGGAGTGTTTTTTACTGAATCTAATTATAACATATGTGCATCACAGCTGCCAAAAACTTGACTCCAAGTGACTTTAAGATGCAACTAATTAAGCATTTCTAAAGCCAAATGACAACTTGAAAAATATAAAAAAAGCCAACCAGCTCTCATACAGATGGAAAAGCTTCTGAAAACATCCTCAAAATGCCATGTAAAACCCCATAACAATTTTACAGCTACTTTTGTTTATTACAGAGAACTCATGGAGAACAACATAACAAGGCTGTAAAAACTTCTACCAAGCTGTTTGCTGTGTTTCAAAATATCTGTAGCTGCAGGCTCTGATACAGGTGCAGTGAATCAAACTGCTGTGGCAGCGTAAGACCTTTCCAACTCCCACTGCCCCATATGACTGACCTGGTAGCAGAGTTCACAAGCAAGTGTGTGCTCCAGGCTTTGAGCAGCGTAACCCTGGCTAGACAGAGCTCTGCAAATCTACTTTTTTACCTAACTGAGCTGGGATTGGGTGACACTCGGGTGCTTCTTTCCCCTTCTGACTGCTCCAGAAGCAGTAACTGTTGGGAGCAGAGAAATGCAGACAACTGTTGATGATGGTATCTCAGACTATATATATATCAAAATCCAACACAGCTCATCTGTCAGAGCTGTTACATACACCTAAAAGCCAGTTCCTTCTTCTGTTAATTGCAAAGATATCTATGATTTTCTTTGCAGTACCTAATCTCTGGGTGCTACTTAACACACGTCATTACAGAGAAAATATAAAGCTTAAGGCTTCCATACTCATTAAGTGCTTTGAAAGTATTTTAAAAATACTCTTACAGAGCATGCGTTAACTACTACCCTATTATTTTAGAGGCAATGTATATAATTATTATCTTCAATCTCAGCTGCATCACTTCTGTGGCTTGAGTGACTTTATTCAAGGCTGTGCTGAACAGCTGTGCCGAACAGGCAACTAAACACAGTGGGTAATAGAATACTGCTAAAAATCAAACAAGTTTTGTAAAACTCAGCCTCTGAGGTTAATGTGCTCAAATTATAAATTCAGGCTCTGTGCATCAAGACCTGATAATTCAGCATGTGCCTACCCAAGCCGGTCAGAGATACTCCATCTAAACGCAGAAACACAGAATTTTGGGGTAAATCTCAGGCCAACTGAATATGCAGTTCTGCCATTAGGCTTCCCCAGTGACACAGATCACCCCACACTAAGTTAGGCAATACGGAAGAAGAGGATATATTCCCAGCACCTACACTCAGTATCTGCTACTGGTGTCTGAATTGGTATTCTAAACTCCTCTGACAGTCAGCAGACTACATATGCAGCTGCCGTCACTGATGCAGAGCACCAAATCCGGGCAAAAGCTGGAGGCCTGAATGCTGGAAAATCTGAACCCCACCCACAAATACCACCTTCTCTCCAGCTGCAGAGGTCTTCACTGGGGATTACCTATTGATATGCCCAGTGGGAGAATCCTTCCCTGTCCTGTCTCTACATCACTGACATACAAGCAGGTTTAGCACCTCCGTATTTCAGCCAGATGCATATCAATTGCTGACAGCAGGCAAACAAACTGTTCTCTGAGGGGAAAAAAAAAAAAATCAACTACAGACTGCAAAAGGCAATCTGAAACAATCACTGTGGAAGTCTGTAGGGCAGCAGGGCATCCTGGAAAGCATGTGTTAATACAGTTTGCACAAGGAAGCACAAAGCCCAGGGACTCTTACCTAATGGGTCAGCCTAAAGCACTATGCACCCTCTCCAAGTACCAAATAACATGGTGGGTAATTTGACTTTCCTCTAAATTGTTTACAACCAACACAAAAAAAAAGAAAGCAGGCAACAACAGAAATGAGCAGAACTTTTTCTTATTTTTGTAGATGAACTTCTAGTCATTACTACATTAATCATTTAATAAGATGACCAGAATGAAGCTCTTGGAGAGAAAAGAATTTGAAATGTGATTAGTTCAGTGAAAAAGATCAACATTTGAGAAAAAAAAAAAAAAATCCACTAAAAGCAACACTTACCAGTTTTCGCTCAGAGTGACCACTGCTAACTTCAATTTGACACAGAAGCCTGATTTCAGCAAAGCTGCCATTTATAAACCAACCCAGATGGACGCTTGTAGAGCTGTTCCCAGAAACAGTTAACTTTTCTGGAGTTTTTGGATGAACTTAAAAAATAAAGAAAAAACCCTCAGTTCTAAGAAAAAACATTAATTTTAGTTCAGAAAAATCTGATCTTAGATCAAAGGGAACCAGAAGGATAAATAAGTGATCTGATCAGCAACTAGGACAGCTGATGCTGGGAAGGCACTCACAAGCAGACTCATTCCTGACGCTCTTCTCAGCTATCAAACATGGAAACAGATTTATTTAAGGCTGAGCGTACTGGCATGTGTGATAAGGAGTTGGAGACAGAGAAAAACATTTCACTACCTATTGACTTTATCAAAAAAGCAAAACACGAGCTATTTCAGAGGACCACAGTGAAGGATGAAACTCATTCAACTTTGTTCACCTTCTGGGAACTTTTGAAGTTAGAACTTAAAATCTGCAGACTAGGACACGCTAGGACTCCTAAATGACCTCTCCCTTCCCAAAACTCCCTTCACAGAATTTTTCAATAATATTCAGTACTACTATTCATAGCTATCAGAGAAGAAAATCTCTACTGTTGGAATTGCTCCAGTTACCCTTTTACCCTTAAGGAAATATGTACTCTATGTTGGGAATTAAGTGGACAGTGAGGGAAAGAAAGGAAAGGAAACAAATAGGAAATAGCAGTCATATTGACTGGTTGCAAAACAGCCCAGTTTATAATTAACAGAAACAAATTATGCTTTTCTAGGACTTGCCAATTTACTCTGAAAATTCTAATCTCAAGCAAGTTGAACTGGGACATGGACAAAAATACTGCATGATCCTCATGTTTAAATTCAGTTTTTCAGAGNGCGATGACTCTGTGTGACCGATAGGATTGGAGACGCCTAATATGAAATCGTAGGTTTTTTGATCAGCCGCTACTGGAAAGCCACAGACACGGTCTCTGTTCATTTCATTGACTTCACATGNAACCCCTGAATCCTCAGCTGTGGTTGTGGAGGCAGATGGAAAAGGATAGGGAAGACAGCACTAGAAAGGTGGTAATCTTCTCCCTTTCCTTGTTTGAAGATCTAATGAAATAAGTTATTTTTTTCTACAAACCATGACAGCAGATGATCATGGCTATTACCAATAGCAGGTAATACTCCTACTATTACCTTTTACCACTACCTTTTTTTTATGCTCCAAATCCTGCTGTTGTAAAACTGTGTAGTATTTTGCCCTGTAAGCAGACACTGAAATACAGGGTCGCTTAACAGTTCATAAAGTTACACCTAAATTTTAATTCTTGACATATAATAGAATATGAAGTAATACATAAACAAC
>VYZV01029761.1:34422-44634 GCA_013401275.1 Pandion haliaetus | reverse complement strand
TTTATATCATATACATTCATTTGGTTGTGGGTATACCTCAGGTGAAAGGGCTTTTGGTTTCCTCTGCATGAACTTTGCAGAGATGTAGAGAACGTGCAGGATTTCCTCGCCATTCCTTACCAATGCACCTTACTACCCTGCTTATGGAGAGGTCGTCTTCTTGGAAGGAAGTGCTGAATTGTTGTGTCTACTTGACCATATTTTTCCTTGCACTTTTTTCCTACTTTGGCCTTCACCCTTGATATCTTTCTTTGAGATCTTTCAAGGATTTTATTCTGTTACTTTCCATTCTCTTCTGTTCCATTCTGTAGCATACCATCTGGAATTACAATACTCCAAAAGTATATGTTGTATTTAAAATGCAACTACTTTCACTTAATCTGCCCTACGATTTACAAATGTATTTTGCAGACAATGTAATGTCACCCTTAAAATGGCAGTTACTGTGGATCACTAATTATGCTGGTTTAGCTATTTTTAAGAGTGACACTAGAAATGTGCCATGTCCCCCCGCAGCTCTCTCTGCAATGTTTCTGCAAGGCTTTGTTTTAAGAAACTATTTATTTTCATAAGTTATCACTTTAGTCATGTGCCACTTTGTGGTTGTTAACTTTCTTCTCTGACTTCTGGTAAGTATCAAAGTGTATCTCTATGTGTCCAGAATATCTGATAACTGATTTAGATCTCCATTGCCATTGCCAAGTTTTGTTCATTCTACTTATTTAAATGGTCCCTTTTAAAATTCTACACATGAATCTTTGTTAAAATTTTTTTAATTAAATCTATTGAAATTACTCTCTAGCCCCCAGTATGTTGTAATAAAAAATTGCTTGCTGTATTTTCTTACTGAGATTTAGAAAGCTACAGTCCTGATTCTGCAAAAGGTGAACATACAGGCTGAACTTAATGCTTAGCTATGCATTGAATTCTACTGAATATGTTCATTAAAAAGCATATGCTTGTTTTTTACATATAAATGGAATTTAGAGTCAATTAGAGAACTCCGTGGGTCCTCTCTTATCATGTTTAAATTGATCCCATGAGGTACGGTTGCAAAAATACAGTATCTGGCTAAGCCGTACAACCATCCATGTTTGGCTCTTCCATTCCAGGTTTCCCAAAATAGTTTTGGTATTCGGCATTTGGTATAGAAGGCTTTGCAGGAACTGTTCACTGGACAAGTGCATGTCATCCAGAGAAGAGCTGGCCTTGTTCCAGGTGCCTTTGTTCTACTCATGGAAAAGGAAAGAAGCAAGCTCTCTAGGCTTTCTACTCTTCTCCTGCAGGCAGGAACTAGCTTTCAGTGGTGTGAATTCTGTTAGAGGGATATCCTGTAAGCCCCGGTTGTGAACCTTTCACATTTTAAGGAGGGAGAAACTTGTAGCGTAGAGCACAACTCAGCTAAGAGTTATGCTATCTAAGAATTCGTCTCCACAACTCCAATGCCAAAGCTAGGGCAGAATTTTATCACAAATTCCTCATGACTTTGGGGCATATGGGAGGAAATTACAGCCAATTTCCCCTCAGTTTTCAGGATTTGACCAATGTGACATCTACTTGATTTTTTTTTTTATACTAATGACATTATTTCCCTTCTCTGTTTCATACTAATAACTAATCATTTTTTTCATAACCAGATGAAGAGATTGCTACTGTTGAATAATATTTCCTTTGAATGCGTTGTATCAATGCAGCATTTTCTAATTAATATTTTGTTCATTGCTCCTCATTATAACTTTTTGTTGTGCTTAACAGAAAAGACAATAATAAATTTTCCATCAAAAGAAACCCTTTTGTTAAGTGCCAAAGCCATTTGTTTGCCCACAGCTGGGATGTGTTATAGTTTAGCCTTCAGAGGCACCAGGCCAGCAGTTTCCTATGGAGGCCTGGAAGAGTTCATGTATATTATGCACAGAGTATGCCACATACACATGGAAATTAATTGCTCACCCGAATAAAAAAGTCTTGATTGCTCCTTTTCCAGATGAATTAAAAAAGCAAGAAAGCAAAATAGTGAGTGTAGTTATCCATCTGACATTTCCAGTGTACACTAGCCCCTGAAATCATAATGCAATTGGGACTGTAGAATTACAAGAAGGTGTTGGCAAGCCCAAACAGTTTATGGAATAGGAAAAAAAGAGGCAGGGGCAGGGGGAGGGTGTGGGGCAAATGTCCCCATATGACCATCACGTTCATGCTTAAAACCCTGAGAGCTGCATGTCAAGCTTATTTTCATTCTGTTGGGTAGGTTGTTCTCATTTTGATGTAGAAGTGCCTTTGTTTCTTTTCTGGCTTCTTTTTATTCCATTTTGAATCAAAGTAATAAATTCCTTTTCTTTAATATTGATTATTAGGGTGTTTTGTGATTGCAACCAGTGTAAAATTAGGTGCTTTGGCTTCAACATCATTTCAGCACATAGCTATTTTTCACCTTACTACATATGCAATTCATTAGAAAAGCCATCTGGCCCACCGTAGGCGTGATGTTCCCAACCTGGAGTGTGACAGAGTTGTGTTTGAAAGACAAATGAGTAAATGTTTGTGGCCCTCTTGGAATTCCATCAGCTGTAACTCCTGCTTAACATCCTCCTCTTCTCCCTTTTTTTTCCTTCTGTAGTAGAGAAAAAAATTATGATTTATGTTTGTGCTTTAAAAATTAACAACCACCCTCTCATTCTTTTGATAATCAGTAGCACTGAGACTCTTGACTGCCTTCAGTGCTTTTGTAAACCTCTAACTTAAGTAACAGATATCTCTTTCCTTCAGTATCCCTAGTGGAGACTAAACTCAAAGATTTTCCTTTTCCCTATTTTGGAGAGTTCAGGAACAGTGCATGTTCTGTGGTCCCAAGCAAAAAGGTTTTTCCTTGGAATCCACAACATCTGACCATCCATGCTGCCAGTGGGTAGCATTAGGGTGAGGACAGAGAGGAACTGATTAGAAGAGAGTGAAAAAAATGTTGAGAAAACCTGTGCTGGCCATCAGAGTTCTGCTTGTGATCTGCTACTGCTTTTCTTTTTTCTTTTCATATTTTAAAGTTACACCTGTCTTTCTCCTGAGAGGAAAATGAATTGATGTGTTATTTGTTTTATTCTTTTGTAATAATGAGACAAGCATTAGTCTTCTCAGTAAGATGGACATTCAGTACTTGATATTTCCGAAAGAGCCCATAATCCTTATTCCTGAGGGGCAGCTAATGTAGCCAATTTACAAGGGATGGAAACAACAGAAAGAGTAGGGTCACTGTTTTCAGGGTATCATTTTCACTTGTCCAGATTTAAAAAGAATATGTCTAGTGATTTTTGAAAACAAACTGGACTTCTTATTTTGATTGCATATTTTTTAACCTGTTCACATTAGGAAGAGTTGATCTGGATAATTTTTCTCTTGTAAAAACCCAGTGATGCTAAGAAGAGCAGCTGAAACTAGCTAACAGCTTTGAAGTGTCAATGATATAATATTGCCTAGTTATAGTACTTACCAATCACCCCAAGTAAATCAGTAAGTTTATGTATTTTTTGGATGTTGTTTTTATCATATGCTAAAACAGGAGGCAACAGAAGTGTGGAAGAAGAAACTGAGACTCTACAAGAAATGAGGAAGTATTCATAACTTTTTTTAAAGGATCTTTACTATCTTTGTTTAACTTCAAAGAGACAAAAGCAAGAATCAGGCCTGGGAGTAATAGTTTGTGAAGCGTTCAGTCACTGTAGGAAAATGGGGATCTTTCTTTTCCCTCACTCATTCTTGTAACTGAAGATTTGGGTTTGTTATATTATTTGAGCTAAGGGAAATAGAGAAGGCAACACTGATTTTCAAGTAGGGTCTAAGATTTCAAATGTGATTTTAATGCCCTTTTAATAGGGGGATATAGTTGTCAGTTACACAATGTTTTACAGAGCACAATGGGGCCACGGTGTTATGGGTTTGTGTGGCGCGGTTTTCTTTGGTAGTAGGGGAGGGGCCTGCAGAGGTGACTCCTTTAAGAAGCTGCTAGAAGATTCCCTGGCGCCAAAGAGTCGGACCTGCCTCTGCAGCCCAGACAGGCAGTGATGGTGGCAGCACCTCTGGGAGAACAGATTTAAGAAGGGGAACCGGCAGTGTGGGGGTTGGAACGTGAGAGGAACCCCTCTGCAGATAGCGATGTCAGTGAAGAAGGAGGGGGAGGAGGGGCGCCTGAGGAGGCTGATGGCCCTGCAGCCCGTGGTGAGGCGGCAGGCTGTCCCCCTGCAGCCCAGGGAGGTCCATGGTGGAGCGTAGGCTCCCCAAGATGGCGGTAACTCCATGGTAAAAACTGCGCTGGAGCATTGTGTGACTGGAGAGCAGCCCTCGGAAAGGACCCGCACCAGGGAAGTTCGGNTGGGAGGGACCCCACGGTGGAGCAGGGGACGAGTGAGGAATCTTCCCCCTGAGGAAAGGAGCGGCAGAGACAAGGTGTGGGGAGCTGACCCCCCAACCCCCATCCCCTGTTCCCCTGCGCTGCCAGGGGGAGGAGGGAGAGAGAGAGCCGGCGGTGGAGTTGAGCCGGGAAGGCGGGAGGGGTGGGGGGAAGGTGTTCTGAGGTTGGGTTTTCCTTCCTAATACCCTTGTTTTTTATTTGATTTGTAGTCAATGAAATGGATTTTGTTTCTTCCCCAAGTTGAGCCTGTCTTTTGCCCATGACCATAAGTGGGGAGTGATCCTTCCCAGTCCTTGTCTCGACCCACGAGCCTGCCTTTGGATTTTCTCCTCATCCCACCGTCGCCAGGGGAGGGGGTGGGGGGTGAGTGAGCGGCTTCGTGGTGCTTTGTTACCGGCTGGGCTGACACCGAACCATGACATACGGTCTTCTTGGCTATCTAAACAAATGTTGCACCAATGTTAGTGCAAAACCACAATTTCTCTTTTTCTGCAGTTTTAGTGGTCATTTTCTGTTATTTATTTCAGGCCATATAATTTCAGAAAATCCACTTATTCAAAAGCACATTGGTTTTCCTTGGAAAAAAACCAGAAACTTGGCATGAATTTGATTGCAAAAATATCAGCCCAAGATCTCTGTTAATTTTTTGTTACCATTAGTGGCTTGAAACTGTTTTGTAGAGAACTGATGAAGAACAAGGAGATTTCTTAGTTGTGTGAACATTAATATCAACGAGAAGACATCTTTGGCATAGATTCTTTCATATATATGTTAAAGAATACAGTAAGAGTGCAGATTTCTGAGATGAAGGTTTACAGAAATAACTTGGAAGCAGACAGAAAAAAGAAAACCAGCAGAAACAATGAAAAAGATAAAGGGAGGTACAAAGATGACAAGGAAGAAAACCTTGTCTGCAATACCTGGGGGCCAAGTTCTTCTGCAGCTAAATAATGCAAAGGCAGAAATACATATGCAGTAATAATAATAAAAAAAACCTTCAAGCTTATTAATCATCATTACAATACTGCCATTTATAAAATGTTATCTATTATGAGATGTTTCTTGCGTTTACTAGGTATACCTACAATATTGTAAAATGAAAAAGATAAATAAAAATGGTGCTACTCCATCTCCGGCTGCAGAATTAGCCTCATTAGCCTGCTTGGACTGATGGGTTTCTTGTATGATAGAAACAAGACCTGTAAATATTCAGGACAGAGAACTTTCTAAAAGGTAGTTGTCTAAGTGGCAGTATTTAACCCATAGAAAAGATTGCTGTATCTGGACTATTTATAGTACTACTTACTAGAACTGCTCAGCGCTAAGCTCAGAGTTTCACAAGGGAGGGTAATAAGAATCCCAAGTGATTTTGTTGATGAAGAAGCTCAAGTATGGCAAGTGAAACAATTTGTCCTCATCTCAGAGCCAAAGCCTGTAAACCACTAACTTACCCATTGGAAATTTGCAAAATATACATAGAAACTCTGCAGTGCTGGGGAGGGTTTAAGGCGGCTATCATAGCAATGAACTTCTTGAATGCCTTTGAAATACTTCTGGCAGCCTATAGAAAACTGGCTAGGAGCAGACTTCTGGCTCTTCTTTTTTCTTCCCATTGCTATACTGTATTAGCAAGCAATAATTACCCTAAGATTTCTTCTGTTTTTAATGGCTGCAGTTCTCCAGAGAACCATGTATGCAACTACGTATCTATGTAATCATGACTGTGAGAAAGTAATAGTCCTTTCTATCTTGATTGGAGTAGGTAAAGCCAGGGATATCTTTTATCAATTTGTGCTTATCAATTTATGATCAGTTATGATCCAAGATTCAGAGCACTTAGATAGCTTTGCTTTCTGTGCTTTGACTGTCTGCCTCTGTATTTGCCAAACCTCTCTGTCCTTACAATTCTCAACTGTAAAAGCTCTCATGGACATGGTACTGCCAAGAATGGAAATTATCACAAAGAAAAAAACATTTAAATGCGATTTAATGCTGAAACCATAATGGCCAATAGTTTGGTAAGGAGCTTGACTTATCATTGAACGCTTTTAGGGAGCTTAACTAATGATAGTGGTTCTTACCAGAAAATAAATGCTGCTTGTGATTGACTCTAGATAATTATAGATGTTTATTTGGCCCCAGACCAATCAGACAGGTTCACTGTCTTGCGCAGGACAAAATTGTGTGCATTTACAGTATTGCTACTCATAACACTATATGGCTCACATGCCACCTGGTGGACAATCTTTACAATTTTATTATTTCTTTTTACTGCTCCTGGTAATTGATACGTGTTGTGGTTTAACCCCAGCCAGCAACTAAGCGCCACACAGCCGCTCGCTCACTCATCCCTGGTGGGATGGGGAGAGAATCAGAAGAGTAAAAGTGAGAAAACCTGTGGGTTGAGATAAAGACAGTTTAATAAGTAAAGCAAAGTGGCGCACACAAGCAAAGCAAAACAAGGAATTCATTCACCACTTCCCACGGTCAGGGAGGTGTTCAGTCATCTCCAGGAAAGCAGGGCTCCATCACATGTTAATGGTTACTTGGGAAGACAAACACCATCGCTCCAAACGTCCCCCCCTTCCTCCTTCTTCCCCCAGCTTTATATGCTGGGCATGACGTCATACGGTCTGGGATATCCCTTTGGTCAGTTGGGGTCACCTGTCCCGGCTCTGTCCCCTCCCAACTGCTTGTGCCCCCTGAGCCTGCTCGCTGGTGGGGTGGGGTGAGGAGCAGAAAAGCCCTTGACTCTGTGTAAGCCCTGCTCAGCAATAACGAAAATATCTTTGAATTATCAACACTGTTTTTTGGCACAAATGCAAAACATAGCCCCATACTAGCTACTCTGAAGAAAATTAACTCTATCCCAGCCAAAAACCAGCACAATATGCTAGCTATGTCCTGGGAGAAATTTCTCTGATCATTCTTTCTTTGGATTATATGCATTAGTTCTTTGGTGCTTGAATCGCCTCAGAGGAAAAGATGCTACAGTGGTTAGGGAACATGTCCAACATTTTGACTCTATAGTGCCGCAATGTCATGTACCTTTTTTGATGTAGCAATGAGTTTCCTACATAAATGAAGTGGCTCTCTATGCATTCCTACTAAGTGCCAATGCTTACCCTGAGAGAACAACTCCCACTGCTACTGTGTGTTAAAGTAGCGACAAGGAATTGGAGAATTACATTTGAAGATCTAAAAGTTTCATTAGCAGCATATTTTTATTGCCTTTCTTTCTCAGCAAACTTGTTAATAACACAAGCTAGATTATCATTTTCTCTACTGAAATTGATTAATTTTGAATGATTTTTGTAAGAGGAAAACGAACCATCTGTAATGGAGAGTCACATTCTCTGCTTGTTGAGATCAGATGCCAATACTCTTATTCAGTCAGGAACACCTTCATGGACTAACTGAAGTCAGCAGTGCTGCTTGAAGGTACTATACATGGCTCATAGGACTGAGTGACAAAAGCTGTTACTAACTGAATACTCTTAACATAAAAAGAAGCAAATACTTTCTAGCCCTCTTGCATCTAGATTACTCTGGACTATGAAGCAGTAGATACTTCAGATTTGTTGTTCACTGTTGTTGTTTCATTGATACTATACCCAGTGTTTTGAGTGCCTTTCTGTACAAGTCTTCTGTCTTGGTAAGTTTACTTTTGAAAGAAGAAAAAAAATAACTAGGATATGTTGTATGTGACTTAATGTTTGCGATGAAAAAAAAAAAAACGGGGAGAAGTAGACAAAAGGAAAATTCACAACATTCATTTCAAAACGTGGGCATAGGGATGTCTTAAAGGGGATACATCAAATTTTATGATTTCATTGTAATAGAGTTTAACAATATACCTGACCACTGGAAAGCAAGCGGGCAAAAGTTATGCATGCGTTTTATAAATCATACACATTACAAATAACAGTAACATTTGAGTCTTCTTTTACTTGTACGATTTGAGAGGAACTTCACTGAGAGCAGTTGAATTGCACTAGAAATCAGGAGAATCAACATCTCACCAATTTACCAACATATGGTTCTAGAATGATTTTATGCACTTTTTTTATTTATTTATGTCAAGAAACACATGTAAGTAAAGATGGCTAGAATAGAAGTAGCTGTGTTGTGGAAGCTGTAATTTTTAAAGTTTTAGTGATCCACTAAGCTAAATTTTGCTTTTTTTATGTAAAACAACACTTTTTAAACATTTTTCATGCAAGCACATTTCAAGATAAGCGCCATAGTTAATTTTAGTATCATAATGTACTTCTGACCAGAGTAGGAAATTGCTTAATTTTCTCAATCATTTTGTACAGTCACAGGCTTGTTCAAATACAGCATGTCATTGTTGTCTGATGAGAATTTTCAGGCTATAACAACAGATTTGCACTGGAACTGTTCACTGGTGTCTGAAGGATGCACAGTGTCTTGCTAGCATAGATTTTTTCCTTTTCATTTACTACTCAGTAGATTTTGGTGACCAGTAAATTAGGGGGAAATAGACATTTACTTATCATTGAACAGAAGGAAAATTGTTAACATTCTTCACATTCCATGTGTATAGCATATACAGGCTTTGGGGATGACTCCAATCCAAGTTCTCAAATGCCTGAAGTACTTCTGTATGTGCCTGGTGAAATCTTTAGTCATGAGCAGCTGATGTAACAGGACACCTAATTATTAAAACCATTTCAGTTATGGGGTTTATTTGGTTTGGTTTGGATTTTTTTCTACTTTGGGAAACCATAACCAAAGAAATATCCTTTTGGGGACACAGAATTGTTGGCCATCATTTTGAGCAGGCTTGGGATGGTTCTCAGGAGTGTGCTGTGCTCCAGCCAATCCTGAACAAACACGGATATCTAGTTCCTCACCAGAGGCTGCTTGGTCCCTGGTACCTATGGCTATGGCTAGATGTATTACACATTTTGCTGCCAATCATTTATAGTGGTCATAGTGATGAAAAATTGGTAACCAGGTGCATCTAACAGACATACAAAATATTACAGTATGCGGATAGTATACCATTCTTTAATATTACTACTTTCTAGTGAGGGGACACCATGCTTTTTTTAATTCAAGACCAAAGACACAACAAGGTTGTGTGATTATTTCTATCACAGTCATGAAAGGAGGCAAACCCCATTGGACAGAGTTGTGATACAGAGTGAATTGACTAACCAAGGTAAATCAGCCTGTCCCTTTCCAACCTGTGGTTGCACAGAACATACACAATTAATATGGGTATATTAATAAAATATGTGTAATATAGTGGAAGGAGAGAAGAAGAGATATAGGAGCAGATTCTGTGCTTCTGCTTCTGTGCTTCTGCATGCATTGGCAACACAAAAAATAGTAATTCTGCAGGTGAAATAAAATTGTTATTTAGTCATTTAGTCCATAAATAGTTTACAAATATTTTCCCCAGTGACATTTGTAGAATGGGCTGCAATCCTTCATCCGTCATTCCTCTGTGACAGAACTGGATGAAAGTATTTTTGCCAAGAATATGTCATAAATTTTTGTTTCTTGTTTTCATGGAACACATAGGTATTGAGAGTAATTCAGGAAGCTTTTACTTGGAAGGTTCGCTGAAGTACTGAACAGAATACAAAGATCTATCATAGAGTTTCCATAAACCTTTACATTCATATCCATTTTTCAATGTATAAATTGAATTTCTGTTGTCAATAGGCCTTAGCTGACGTGTATATAAGGTGAATGTCACCAGTGACTAGTTGAATCAGAGCAGTAATATCTCCCTTGCTCCGAACATTGTCACCTACATGAACTAATAAACCCCTCAGCAG
>VYZV01029761.1:21843-32152 GCA_013401275.1 Pandion haliaetus | reverse complement strand
TATGCCAGGTACTCAAGGATCTTCTTGTAGTAAAAGGAGATGAAACAGGCACTTTAGTGGTGCTTGACTCAGCTGATCATATGCAAACTTCTAGTTCAGGGTAACGTGAATCTTATCCTAGATGACACTGGCAACCCTGATTAGTTCTCTGTCAACTGTAAAGGGAGACTAAAGTGACAAGTTTGAAGTTAGCTGCCTATATTCAGATGAATCCTTCCTTGATTTGTGAGTGAGAAAGATGTTCCATTTCTTTTTTTCCTTCCAGCCATTTGCTTGTTGTAATCCCATAGACTGCTGGCTAAGCAGCAGAGCAAATGCAACAGCAATCAAGGTTTGAAATAAAACCAAGGTCAACTGAGCTGATCAGGAGACTAATGAACAAAAGATGCACTTTTTCTGAAAAGAATAGATTTTTCAGTCTGAGTTATCAAAATATCCCCGTGAGTGTGTCTATAAATGCTGTAGGTACTTTTGAAGCCACCTGCATCACCAGACCTGCCAGTTTTGCAGGTTTTGCTGGTTTGCAAGAAGTGTAACTGAGACATGTCCTGGAGCTGATGGTATCCTCAGTGCCTGTACATGCCCAGGAGGTTAATATATTGCCAGACAGCCTCTAAGCAGGCAGACCTCAAGCTGATAGAGAAGCAGCCATGTGGATGGAGAGCACCTAGAAAACAGACTATTCTGTATTTACAGATTTTCAGAATGGTACTGACATGTCCTGCAACTCTTATATAGAGTGGTCTTCACTAGAGGTAGAAGTGGCAAGCAGCTAAATCACTAGCTGCTGTAAGATGGGTAAGTGAAGAATAGTCTTTCAGTCTTTTGTTTGCATCTAAAATTCTCCCACATTGGCAGGCATGTCTGTGGGTAGAACAATGAGACCTTACTTCATCATGAAGTTAGAAACAGAGTAGGACTCAGTGCTTTTATCACAGCAGCTCTTATCATTAGTTTGCATTCCTTTTGGTTCTTAAAGAAGTTGCATTCTTTTTGGTTGTCAACATTTACCAGAGAGATTCAAGGTCTTTTTAAAGTGGAAATAAAATAGCCTGCTCTTCACCTCTCTTTTGCACAGAGTACAGCCATATAGACTTCAACACATTTCAAGGTTTTTGAGTGGGGTACTGAAGATCTTTCACTGTTCAAAAGTGACAAGTGGTGCTATTAAATACCTCTCTGCTCTCAAATTGTTTTTACAAAATGCAGAAATTTCTACAAGATAGCATGGTATCACTTCTGAATGATGCACAACAAAAATGTGTGCAGTCTGTAAATTATGAACATTTCTACTACTAGTTTCATCTAGTTCACCTATAGCTCTATCAGATTTTCTTTATGGGTAGCAAAAGCCATTAGCTTGTTAGCTACAGTCATCATGTTCCTTTCATTCCTTTTAAAGTACTTTTCACTTCGGTTCTTCTGCCTTTTCCTCTTCGAGTGCTTTGCTGATGATTAAATCTTTCATACTCTCTCATACTCTTTGCCATCTCCATCCAAGTACTAATGGAGCGCTTTCATTTCACTTGCCCTAATAGGGCAACTTGCCCTGTAGGGCAAGAGGCATAGCTTTTGCTGTTTTGTCCATCTGGCTTTAAAAACTTGATTTTGGTCTCAGAGCCAGTGGATCTTTTTTACAGCAGTTGGAATATGGGTGATTTTGGACGCTGTGCTTAGATTCCTGTGCTTGTTCTATACATGGATATATTTACTTACCTCTTCGGGAAACTTAATTCAATATTTGTATGATGCTTTGAAATCCTTAGATGCTGTGGAGAATAAATTAGTATTCATTCATTACATGCCACATAGCAGTGAGTAACACACAGTACTCTAAGCACCTTTTATTACCAATGCATTTACAGCTAAAAGCTCATGCACTATTGTACTAGTAGGATTACAGTCTACCTAACGTGACTTCTTTATAATTTTTAATTAAAGTTGAGATAAGGTCAAGACGTATAAGTCTTTTATCAAATACATGTATTTTTTTCATGTCTGATACTTTCAAAAAAGCTGAAAAGGGTCTGAAAGCTAAGTGATTTTTATGTGGCCACACCTCACCCAAAGTATCTCCAAATCACCCTGTGTTTCATAAATATTGTGAAAAGGATTTGTGCTTGAGAGGAAAAGGACTTTATCTTGGAAGATAAATCTGGGCAACTGATATGACTTGGGTGGCCTCTTCTAGTCTTGTTTTCTTATGGATTAAGATTATCCAGAATATATTTCAGTAATAAGCTTGTCATTCTATAACAGAAGTTTGTATTTGACTTTATATGGACATTACTTATTAAATAGTTACATAACATTATGCATTTGTCTGTATGAGTGGGTGAGACATACACATATATATTTTGCTCTCCAAAAGGTAATAGAACTGTATGGGGGGCTGGTACTGAAGCCTTTGACATGTAAATAAGGCAGCTTGCCCACAGGCTCCTTCACAGTTCTGTAGTCTCTCATTTCAGATTGCTTTTTGGGTTCTTTTAGAATCCTCCTTCCTCAGTTAGGAAGCTTCCTATTCTCCAAACTAGAGGAAACATGCACAAAAAGTTTTTCACATGACACCAGACTGGTTGGCAAACTCAGAGTGCATTGTGGTGGTTGTTGCAAGAGTCATCACATAAAGGGTTATTATCGTCTCCCTTAGTTTCACACATGTACCGACAGTCTAGCTGCACTTCTCCTCCTACTACGTATTACGCCGTGTGATAGTTCATTGTGTTGAACTGTTGATTGCAGAAAAGACTTTAAAATCACGTCTTTGATTAGATATTTCCTAACTCCAGGTAATAAACCCAGGCTGTTCTGCAATATAAAGATTAAAATCTAGAGATGTTAAAACCAGAACACGGCTCCTTATAAATTAGGCTGAAGTGGTCTTTATAAAAGGCCTCTGCACTACGAAATCTGATGAGAGGTTGCATGTAATTAAGGGTGGTCACAGATGCAACATTCGTACATCAGAGAGCTCTTCACATTGTGTGCCTTCTATCAAGGCTTCCTCTTTGCTTTCGGTATGTCAGTGCAGAAGGAAGAATGGCAAAAAAGGTCATGGTGCAGCCCTGCAATTTGTACTTTGATTTCATTCCCTTGTTACTCCTACTCAATTTTTTCCTGATTCTATGGAAAGAAGTAATTTCATTCTCAGTTTCATCCTGACTTTCAAAATGGCTACCTAGGTGTCAAGAGCAATCATTTGTGCTCACAATATTTGTGTGTGCACTTATGATGTACATGCATGTATGATTTTATTATATGCTGCTACAGCCTGCTGACCGCTTCCCCTAAAAGGACATCAGACTAACTGCAGTGGCACTATTCTGAACAAGGAATGAATAAGCAACCTCTTTTTCAGGGTATAACTCCTACAGCATAGAATTTCTATCAATATGACAATAAAATAAATAGTGCTTTTCAGACCACCATACCAGTTAGCACTCACAAAAACCTATACTGTCTATTTTTGTTTAAAGTAGTAGGAGGGTTAGTGGCCGTAATGAAAACCTCCAAGTGGTGAATGGGAACATTCTTTGAGGCATGTGATACAGTAACTCTGCTGTGAGCTGCATGGCTGGAGCTCTTGCGCTGCTCAGAAGCTCCACTGAAGCCCAAGCAGTTACTCTGCCTGCATAGCCATGGCAAGTGACTTCCTACAGTTAGCATAAAGCTCATCTACTGCTTTCGATTTTTAAAAAAGTTGCCAGGTTGCCAGTCTTTGTATGGTCGGTGTTCTCAATGCCAGGCTGTCTTTGTTAGAAATCAGAAGCCTAGCAGAAAGGAAAAAAAAAAAAAAAGAAAAGAGAGAAACACAGGAGATGCATACACAGGAAATTATCTGACAGGCAGGTGTGCAGACAGGCAAAACAATACTTATTTATCTTTTAAGTGTAATCATATTCAGGTAGTATGCAGAAGCTCCAGTCATGATTGACACCCTGCTCTGTACTAGGTGCACTGTAGACACTTAATAAAAGGCAGTTCTGGAGTCATAATGGAGAATTACCGGAGCTTCACATTTAACTGTAACACCAAGTGCCTTACCACAATCAATTGTATGAAAGAATTTATAACATGATTCAAGAGGACTCTGGATACTCCTAATACTGTAAGATAGACTAAATGGTAGTATTTTACAGTACTTTTATTGTCATGTATCCATATGCTATCCATAGTAGGAGATGAAGATAACTATGTTTTATTAGTGTGGTAATTGAGACTGAATGATGTGGACAATATAACAGGGAGGCAAATATATATTTATTCAGAATGCTTAAATGCTTCAGTAACTTCAGTGCATTACTCTGCTAGCCTCTTCCAATCTGTTAAATAAGTATTGAGTAGATAGTGAGGCTATGTCCTCGATAGCACAAATTATTTAACGTAAAGCAGTGGTTTAAAGCTACTAGTTGTGAATTATTCCAAAACCTTTACCAAAGAAGTTCCCAAGATGAGGGCTGTAGATCACTGTCAGTTTAAAGAAAGAAATCTTGTCAGATGATGCTGGCTCTTTTCTGTGTTTCCAGCTGCTAGTTTGCATTAAAATATGGCTACAAATACATCATTTCTTCCCTAATATTACTTTGTCATGGAAGTATTTACTGTATTCACCAAGGTGTTGCTATGTACTTGTCTTGCAAAAGCCTTCAAGTCACATGGAGCCTCCTCATCCAGGCATAAATGATAGTATAAGAAGAGCTGACGGTCTCTTCTGTAGCATTTACCTTGCAGGCTGTGCATTAGTGAAAGGGTGCTTCCCCCTGTCCCCAAATAGCAGAAGGAAATGTTCCAGGTTGATTTCAATTTCTCTTTTAAAGGTGACTAGAAATATTTTTTTCATAATATTACTATAATTCACTTTGTGTGCATTTTTTTCAACATAGACCTTCTCCTGTGCATCCATGAATGAATATAAACTGAATTCAGAGGAGACTATTTCAGCTCAGTATTTTAAATGTACATTTAAATGTATTTTAAAAATACATTCTCAGCAAAATCGGTTGTATAGGTTGATACTTTAATACAATGCAAGTTTAATGTAGATGCTTGGAAAATAATTAACATCTTCAGTGTTATATTTTACACTTATGAGATGCACAGTGTCTGTCTCTTTGTACGGACAGGACTTCCTCAGGTGTCATAGGTATAAATATAAGGCATAAAATCGTATTCCCATTTGATCGATAGCAAAACTTCCTCTGGTTTCAGTAGTACTAAGATTCCACCGTACTCATCTAAAGCATGCAAGACAAGACTAGGATCTAGAAAATACCATTTAATGTATTTGCCATTTAGCAAAAATCTAAATAATATATAAAAATATAAAGTCAATATAAATTATTATTGCTATTGATAATAGCAATATATAACATTACTAAGAGAGAAGGTACCTATGTGATCTAAAAAAATAATAAATAAACTGAGAGAAAGAAAACTTTTAAGGTTACTGAGTCTAAAACTCTGGTCTTTATTCCAGAATGAAATAGAAATAGATTCATCAAGGGGTCAGTCTTTCAAGGACTTAATCCATGTTTTAAAAATTGTCTAGATGTTTTTCAGTGCAATCTTCTTAGGTGATGAATTTGGCAAAATCTTCCAGTGACCACTGTATTCAGATGGCTATTACTGACCCCATCCTCTACCTCATATTTTATGCACTCGACACATAAGATCCAGATGAGCTTCCAGTTGGGCTGGTTACGTTAGTAGCAGACACAGGTTGCTCTATATAGTCCCTAAACCAGTCAATTTCTCAAAATAGTATATTCATGGATATAACATTTCCAGCTTGGAAGAAAAGAATAATAAAATAGATACCACGTTAAAATAATTAGTCCCAGTGATTCTCAAATGTTGTTTCATTTTTTCATTAATAGACTTTAGGGATAGTAGGAATGCAAAATTATTTTGCAATATAAAAACCATCCAAATAAATTAAGAAGTGGTGCTTAAATGAGAGGAGGAGGGAAACACACTTAAGGTGGGGTTTTAAGGCAAATTCAGAAGAAAAAGAAAGAGATGAATGTGTAGAATACTGTGTCTTGGAGGAGAGAATTATTTTGGACTGTTCAAGTGGATGAGCAGTAATCAAATTATATTTGTAAATAAACAGCTTCTTCCATTTCTTCAAGGAGCATTAAACTGGAAATAAGCTCAAAATAAGACTCGTGATTAGTGTAAAACACTTGCATTTCTGACAGGTAACCACCATTTCTGTTTGGTTGTTTTAGTCATGATCCAGAGTAAGAATGGAATTCAGTTCCATTTGTACATCTTTAAAATGCAGATTCAAGTCTAGTATATGTCTGAGACATATGTATGGCATGATTTTTTATTTGTTTTGGTTGTCAAAATCTTTCATTATGCAGTGTGGATTGATAGAGACCAAGATATTCCAAAGGAAATTTTTGAAGGTAGATACTGTCTTGAGCACATATTTAGACTGCAGAAGATGTAGGGGCATGAAGCTGAAAACTTCTGCGCATCTTCAATTTCTTTTGATGTCTGTATGAAAGAAGGTCTGGGGCCATAATTTTTAATAGTGACGTAGTGAGCATTTTGAGAGTTTAACATTCCTTTTTTAAAACCACCTTTATTATGAAGAATGTAAAGAAAGAACAAGAACCATATTTTGCTATGATTACTTATATACATTTTCAGTTTTTTATTTGCTTGTTTGTTTTAGTACAACTACAACAACAAAACAATGGTCAAGCCAAAATGCATTTACTTCAAATTATAATGCTATATTTTTAGCTGCATGAAGCAAGAAGAAGATAATTGCTCTTTTCTGCAAATGCATCCTCATATTCCTTTTTAGCTACACTAGGAAGCTTAGGAAAGACTTTCTTTCCCTATATTTCTAGAAAATAAAATTTTTTTCAGGTCTTTACAGCTTCTTACAGGCAGATGATTACAATTTTCATGTGGCCTCCTTCTTCCTCAGAGAAAGATCCTTGTTTATAGACAGTCCCAGTAGAAAACCCCATGTTGTTCTTGATAAACCCAAGATTTCCCTCAGTAATAGAGCTGTCCATTATGTGGCATTTAATTCTATGTATAAAATCATAAAGTCTTGTTTGGTCATAATTTGAAATACAGTGCAGCTCTCTTTCCTGTGTGAAGTTCTCATATCTACCATCCTAGAGACATGGATGGAAATTCTGCTATGGATAATTTTTACAGCTCTGCCATGCAAGGGGTCCTTGGCAACCAAAAGTATAAAAAGGAAAAACTATGTTAAAATGGTAGTTTGTTAGGAATAAAGAAGCATGGCTTTTACTTTCCAATATTAATTCAGAAGTTTCAGATCCTTTTCCAGCTTGGCTCCTTTCCTTCTGTGGCCTCAGCTGACCACTTTATTGGATACCATTTGGTCCCACCAGTGTTTGAAGTTCTTAATTACCCTTTCTAGCTTTCTAACATTGTGTTTTATTTCTTGACATTCACATACTGTAAATATAGCTCTGTCCAGGATGAATTTCATTTAGCAGACAATGCTTGACAGCCCCAGTAAATTCAGAATGATCTATTCATTCATCAATATGTGTGTATAATTTCCATTAAGCTCAATAAAATTTCTGTACAGCTCTAGTAACTAGAGTCTTTTAACACTTTGGTGTCTTACTAATTGCCAGGGAGGTTTCCCCAGTAGAGTGAGATACCTCCCCAGCTTTTAAGGCTCTGGGAGTGTTGATTTGAAAAATAAGGAAGGATTAATTTTCCTATGGCAGTAGCTTTGCTGGAAGACCCTCCTTCTGCACATCTTGGCTGGTGTGTCTGTCCCAGTGTGCTAGGACACCTTCCTAATCTATAGCGTGTGGGGTACAGGTCCCTGTTGGCTCAAGTTGCAGGCACTTGCTGGTTGCAGGATAGGGGTGCTAAAGCTTGCAGTTGCACTGCTCAGACTGCAGGAGTGTCTCACTGCCTGCTTAGAAACATCCTCACATTTACACTCTGGAAGTACAAGGTTAGGAAGAGTAGAAGAGAGAGGTATCTACTAACTTCATATTGTGCCCTAACACGATCTGACCATGTTTTTACTTCAAAGGTTAATATATTCAACTTGGATTTGTTGAATCATGTAAAGTAATATTTCAAAACATCCTCCAGGAAGAAAAAAAAAAAGAAAGAGTATATATATATATATATATATATGATGGTTAGCTTATTTTATAGGACAAAGAAATGCCTGAAGATCTTTATAATGATTTTTGTGTGACAGAATCAAAGTTAATGATTTTGCAGGCCCCATTTGTGGTTATATTAAAAATAATTGCATTACCCTTGCACAACTCATTGCTGTTGCTACATAGTTTAAATATTTTATGTAGTTTTTAAGGACTGATCCTATTCCAAGGTGGGGAAAAATGCAATAATCTGTGCCGTTTCTTCCGTCTCAAACCACAAGGAAACTTTCCACTACCATAATTTTTTAAATATTCATCAATCAACCTGCTGAATCTTCCTGATTTGAATTACTTGTCTTATCCTTCATAACTAGTTTTTAAATGTGTGCATACTTGTGAGCAATTTGAGTATGTTTTTGAAAACCCCAATTAGCATATGCTAAAGAAGTGTGAAGTTTGAACAGCTCGAATCAAGTCAGATTTTTGTCCAGTGGAGGACTTCATGAAATGGATGATATGCAAGAGCATATGTATAAAAGAATAAATGGGTGTTGTGCAAGTATATCACTTTTGTTGTGCTTCTTGGAAGGACCTTAAAAAACAGAAATTTAGTTTGCAAATAGGTCTGCTGAGCTTTTAAATACTTACTCAGAGAAGCTGCTTATTACTTACTCAGGTGATTAGTAAAGGCCACTGAATACTGAAGGGGTTGCAACACCTCAGAGTGAAAGCAGTAGGATTTTTTGCATGTCATAATCAGTTTTTCTTTTTTCCTTGAATATATGCAGTCGGTTTCTGATAGTATATCAGCACTATCGCTTCTGCTTTAGCTAAAGAACAGAAAATGTAGGTTTACAAACTTGAAAAATTGTGGGGTATAGAGCAGGCGGAGAACAGAAGGTATTAACAAGAAAGAAGTTATGGAAAGAAGTGATTTTGAACTAGTTTAATTGCACTAATTAATATTTGGTTCTTAGTTAATTCCCCAAACCTTCACATATCCTAATGATTACTGAACATCAAAAAGTGTCTGTGGGTATAAGGAATGGGGAGGGCACGGCAGAGGGTTCAGGGACGGTGCAGAGAAGAGGTAACAAAGTCTCTATGGGAATATTTATTCTTTCAAAAACAGAGATAAGTATAATGACACTTAGCATTCATGGTGCACTTTTTCATTCCACATTTGCTACAGACATATTGGCATTGCTTCTACGAAAGCATTTAAAATATGAGTGTATTAATACTCGATATGGATAATGCAAGGGAGGGAAAGGTTCAAGGAGGAAAAATAATGGCAGTTGGACAAGATTACAGAAACACTTTTTCCCAGGACTGGTACTTGAGCTTTGTCCTGTGCTGTGCTCAAACCTCTAGGCCACAGCTCTCCTGGGATATCACATATTACGTATGGATGAGTTTCCAAAGTGACCTAAAAGATACGCACTGCACTCCCTCAGAAAGGCAATGGGATTGAAGATCCTAATATCCCAAGGCCTTTCTGAAAAATCTCATTTTACATACAGTCTTAACCACTTCATCACACTCACTAAGTAACAGCAGTTACTTGTTAATAGCATGTGCATTAGTCACTGAAAATAATTTATCACCGAAAATAATTTATCCCTGCTCTGGGGCTCTTCTAAAGAAATTATACCTCTCCATGTCTCAGCCTTCTCTGTGTAACACCTGAGAAATAATTGTTTTCATTTTCCTTTGCCTCATGGATTGTAGAATAAATAATCCATGAATAACTCCCCACCCTCATTACTCGACCGTACCTGGTGAGCCATAACTTTTGGTTCGGTCTGTTTAAGGGCAATGGCAGGAGGGATGGAAAGGGATGGAAAAGAGCAGTCAGACTCTTGAAATCCCTACACCATAAGGCTAGGCTATGGCCAGGTTGTCTCAGTCATCTCTTGTAGGTGAAAGCCGTAATGATATTTTAATGCAGCTTGCTTCCTGGCTCGCTCTCGGAGCGAGAATTAATTACCGAATGAAAACATCTGCATTAGCGGCTCCTGCAGCCCCAGCTCTCTGCAGGCGGGATGGCGCTCACCCCCCCCAGAACTAGGACCGCTCGGAGGACTTGCCTGCTGGCCGCCTGGCTCCGATCCCGGCAGGCTGGAGCTCGGGGAGCCGCTACCATCTGGGTGTGCGGGGGAGCGGCGGGGAGGGAG
>VYZV01029761.1:0-21167 GCA_013401275.1 Pandion haliaetus | reverse complement strand
CCTTGTTATTTGATACTTCGTGGCTTCCCCCCCCCCCTTTCTCGGAGAAGGAGGAACAGACACACACACACAAACACACAGAAATAAGGGAAAGAAAAGTACCGGGACTTATCCTGCTGCTGCAAACCCAGAGATAGCAGAGGAAGAGGGGGGTTGGCTTCTACCCCAAGGTAAAGCCCTGCCCCCTTTGCCTCCTCGCCTCCTCCTCAGAGAAAGAGAAGGAGAGAGAGAGAAGGGGCCAAAGTGGAGAAAAGCAGGTCTTCTGCGGCTGGCATTTGGAGTACAGGGAGCCAGGACGTGAAGGATGGTTGTGGTTACCCGAGCCGGCTGCAGGGCAGCTCTCTTCCTCTGGATTTTCAGCAGCATTAGCTGCAGAGCCAGGACTGCTCTGCCTGCATCTCGTAAGTACCCTTTTCTAAGAAGCATGCACAATTTCAGCTCTGCAATAAGCGAGAGGGGAATTCCCACAGCTCTGGGAGGTTGATTATTTTTTCTCTGCTGGTGAATCTTGTGTTTGATTTTCTGTGTATTTGTATGTGGATGTGTGCACTGAGGTTTGATACTGTTCGCAGTGCTCCCCGTCAGATCTTCCTTAGTGTAGATGATTTCAGTGGTAGCTGGTGTGGAAAGTTGAAAGAACTGCTCTATGATATAGCCTTGGTTCTGCAATGGAGTCAGAGGGGGAAAGGAATCAGACAGAAGCTGTTCAAAGTTTGGGGGTGTTTTTTGGTTGGTTGGTTGGTTGGTTTTGTTTTTTCCCACCTTCTTCAGAAGGTATGCAGTTTGCACTTGCAAGTACTTCACTTCCACAGTTGTGTGAGGGAAAAGAGGAGATGTGAGCAGTTTCCATAACCAGTGCTTTATCAAGGAGCAGCAAGAGAAAATTTAGTCTCATTTGAAGAGGAAAGAATGATGGTAAGTTGAGGAGAGGGAACTGAGCCAGGACAGCTTTTCTTGAGAGTGAAGTTTTGCTTCCATAATAAAATGAGCAAAGGTATTTTAGAGGAGACCAACAATTGCCCCCCCTAGGGAGGCAGGGATAGTAGAGAAATGATCAAGCATCTGCTGAAATGCTGAACTTTAGACCGGAGGAGTGCAGAGCACCTATACAGGACCCAGTTCTGCTATCAGTGTAAAAATGACAGCGTACACATTGATTTCAGTGGGTGTTAGATCAAATCTTTAACATTGCTCTGAGCTGTAGTTTCCAGTAAAACATTTGCAGGTAGATGCCAGTGTTAAGTATTTAGTTGTTTCTCTTCAGACCATGCAAAGCGTTTGCCATTTGCAAAGTATTTTTGAAATGCATACTGAACTGAAGCAGTGCATTTTTATAGAATCGTCAAAAATAGACTCTACTGTTGACTTCCTCTGCTGTTCATAGAGGAAAGAAATGTCCTGAGATGTTACAGTTAGATGTGTTGGGATTGTGTGTGTGTGAATGGGGGCTGATTCTACTGACCAAGCAGGGAATTGTCTTAGAATGTAATGTATATACTGCATAGAGATCTATGTGGATCATTAAATTTATTTATTTGTTTCCTTGGACTCAGGAATGAACAATGCGATGATTAGACAACTGGAGCACTGCTATGCTTTCTCAGTGGGTTTCTGTCTGTTATCATCTGATACCTATTGAAAAATAAAACAACGTTATTGTTCCAGGATTTGCTTACACTTAGTCATTTATTTGTGTGTCAACAGAAAATGTACAGCAGTGTCTGCATTGTATCTAGGTCTTAGAGGCTGTAGGATGTTCAGTTATTTTTCTACGTTTGATTTAGGAGAAATATTGATCCTGAGGTTTACTGCTTAGTTTTGACTGACTATCTAATTTTTCTTCTGAATATTATTTCTTCATGGCCATCTCTCAGGCTCTGCATAACAGGAATATACAGGAGAAAAAAAAAGGATTGATGGTTTAGGTTGTCAGAAATCTGTTCTTGGAAAACAAAGTTCCCTATAATAGGATTTCTGAGCTTTTTTTTTTTTTTTTTGCCATTCAGTAACTAATGGCTGTAGTTTAACTTGAAAATTACTTAGAGTGGTTTATCTGATTACCCAACAAACAAATCTTTAACTTTTGAAAGAAGTTAGTTGAGAAGTTAGTGGTTATATTAACACCACTACAGCCAGAAATTCCATTAGTAAAGGTTATATATAATCTTAATTACAATTTACTTATATACATTTCCATCTCGACGTTTTTTTTTTTCAGATATTCAAGGATTTCTTTGTATTAATTCACCCTCCAAAAGCTTATACACTACACGCCTTATGTAGTGTACAGCGTTTCATTTCTGGCTCACTTCTGAAAGTGAAATGGAGCTAGATTTGTTTACTGGAAACAGAAATATAGCTAGAAGTACACGTCAGCCTTAAAATTACAAAAGGAGTGTTCATGTTGCAGTACATGCTTAAAATTCTTGTAAAGATGTATGGGTGCTTGGGAAGTGGTACCACAGTAGGAACTCAAGTGCTGTGTCACAGTGTTTTGGTGCACCACTTAACGGGTTATTCTGTTGCACGCTTTGGTATACAAACTGGTCACTGTGCTGTATTTTCTGGGATTGTTTGTCACTTTGTATGCAACTGATTGTGAATGGCATTGGGGACTTTTGTTCTTCTTTGACAAGAGAATGCACTTAGGTTTTTATCTCTTTTTTTTTTTTTTTTTTCCTCATCAGTTGATTTTGAACATCATATTGGGAATGCTTCTGAAAGCATTAAAAATTGTGTGAAATGCAATTTTCAGGTAAAACTGATTTCCAACCACATTTTTATTTTCTCCTCCATTGCTACTTTATGTTTTTACTTTGAAGTAAGTAACAACAGCAAATTTATTCTTTACAGTATTTTTAGGAAGTATGCAAGATTCATGGTGTACAGTGAATTACAAATCCCTATATATGAGCTTGCTATTCAATATTTTCTTACGGTCTGCTTGTGCTGACATATAAAGAAATAGCATATTCAGAGAGAATAGAATTGGGCATCACTTATGTGAATATATTGCATCTCAAATATTTGTTTGCAAAGTCAGTAAATCTATCTCTGTCATTAAAATGATGTCTCTCAGTAATACTGATTCAGAAGTGATCACGTTGAAAGCTTTGAATCTCGTTCAGTTTTATCTCAAGATGAAGTGGGAGTTGAAAGCCCATCTTGTAGTACAACATACAGACACCATGATACAGTATCACACACACTAATAATACTCAGATCTTACTGTAAATTTTATTCATAGTCATGTTTTTCATACCTTGGCAATAAATTCTTCGTATTCCTCCTTTTTTTTCTAAATAAGCGTAGAGGGATCAAAACACTCTTTAACTTCTGGAATCAAGGCTAATGAACAGCTCAACCAGGAGAGGTCATCACAAGATAAAAAGTAGCACAGAAAATACAAATTTCATGCTTTATAGTCTTTTGCATGGCTTAAAGATGGAATGATAAGAATATGACTATGGGTGGACTAACTTTCACTTGTGTTCTTATGAAAAAACACATAAAGCATCGACCTTATCGTCTTAATGAGAATGTTAAAGGCATTCATCATAGGATCATCTGCTTCTGTATGAAAGCAACTCACTTAAAAAGTAATTGTCTTTCACAGCTAGGTTTTATTTTTGGTTGTGTCAGTTTATGTGCAATGTAAACCTGATCAGTACAGAACTATTAAAACTTCTAGTTCTGATACTTTTGGTGCTTTTGCAGTATGTCCCATACCACTGCTGAAGTTGAAATTTAACCCCATTTTACAATAATTGATGCAGAAATCAAATGAGGGGCAGGTATAGTAAACCATTAAGATTTGTGTATAAGCAAAAATATGCATGTTTTAGCTTTGACTGTATGGCACCCAGACGTTCCTTAACAGCTTGGGTAAGCGAGAAAAGTATTAAAAAAGTGTAATGTCCCTTTTGCAAGAGCAAGGCACTGTACAAGAAACTTCTTTTCAGGAGTTCCGGAATGTATAGAATTAGAGAATCTACCCTTCTAGTTCACAGTGCTTGAATGTTGGATATATAGGGGTATCGTATGTTCTATTAGACTCACATTTGGGAATAGCCCTCTTCCAGATAGTTTTTCAGACATAATGGTATTTTGTGAAATCTGGTAAATTCCAGTTGTGTTTCTGTTACATCTGATTAACATTTCTTAGTTTAGGTCCTGTTGTCTGGATGTAAACTCAGAGATCCCATAGAATTTAGTTTCAAGTATACCAAAACACTTTCATGTAGGTTTAACGTTTAATCATTTTTCTTACCCTTGGATGCCAAAGCACTTACAAATATACTAAACTTTTAAACTGAGGGCCTAAGTTTCCTGTAAGACCATAGAATTTCATAACATTAAACATATGCTTTCTCTTTTTTTCTTTCGGAACATTTTAACTATAAATTAGACCAAAATTTACATCCATCATTATATAATAGTACTGTTATTTAGGGTGCTATACATCACTATATAATAAAATTAACATTCAACTGGCAAACAACAGTTTGTTAACTGGTTGTTATTTAAGAACATTGAACTGAGTTACTCAGGGTGACTTTTTAAATGAATATGCTTTTCCTAAACAATACTTTACATGTGAATGAAATAGTAATAAATAGCCTGCTGTCATTTCCAAATTGGCGACAGCAGCTAGAGCCTGCCTCAGTGCTGAAAAGCCAGTTTCGAAGAGTCCTTAACTTCTGTCTATGCAACATTGCACACAGCCTGATTGCAGACATTCATCTATATACAGAAAGTCTGATTCAAAGTTTGATGTGGTCAGTGGGCATTGAATCAATTGCAAATGTCATTGAATTAATGTTTTAAAAACTGTTTTTTGCTTGGGTTCTTTTTGCTTTGCTTGTGTTTTTAGTTCATTTATTTTTTTTGAAACTCTGGTGCAATAATATGGAATAAGACACAAAAAGTGCTTCAGTAAGTGGTGGAGTCTGCAATAAAGTTTGAAAGTGAAGTTAAAGGCTATGAATTGAAAACTCGTCTCTGTGAACATTGGCTGTTTCTTTTGCAAGGAGATGAGAAATATTTTCTGATTACCTATCATTTTTTCACTCAGGTACTTTTAACACATTTGAAAGATTATTTTAGTTGATGCGGTTGTGACAGGAAATTCTTTATATGTAATATATTAATCAGACATTAGAAACTGTAGATGTGCTTGGGTAACTCACATCACTATGGATCTGTGACAGACAGTAGGTTTTCCTATAGGAGTTCTTTAGGAATTTCAACTTGGATCTCTAAATCTTATAAAGCTTACCTCTCAATCTTATCTCTAAATCTTATAAATCAGATCTTATGTCCAATGTTTAGTAATTATAACAATATTTAAGACTTCAGAATAATCTTAATGCTTGGGGTAATAACAAACTATGGGGGGTTTCTACATTTTCTTTTCCTACATATGCAGAAGCTGATCTACCTCAGAGCAATTTGACTCATAGGTTAAACATAAGATAACTAGTTAATTCTTGAGGTGTGTTGCTGTCCATGTCTGTATTTGCTAAATACCAATCATGCTTGGTCTTACAAAAGTACATGAACTTGCAAATGTGTTTCAGTCACTTCAGATAGAAAATGTTGAAGAACCAACATCAGTCTTTGTCATCAGATGAAACTCTGAGTGACTTTTTCATTTTGCTAGTCTTCAAAATTTTAAAGAATAAATTTAAAACTATAGCAGTGTTAAAAAAGCTAATTTGATCAGGGCATGATTTCCAAAATCCACATGAACATGGGATCCTTCTTTGAAAGATCAGGAAGATCTTTGGGACAAAGAGTGCAGTCTAGTAGCTTGAGTCTTCTCCCACTGAAGGAAATAGAAATTGTGCCACTCTTCTTCAGAACTGTATGGTTACGTTTTTTGTCAGTGAGAAGTTCATGATTCAGTCCATTGGTATGAGATACTACAAATGATTAAAAAGTTCTTCAGACTTCAGCCTTTGAAGTAACATTGATTTTATCTGTATTACACTTCATTTATTCAGATACTTTATTGGCATTGCATAGGTAGATAATCTGAGACCACCAGCTAATTGCAGAACATGTTAAATCTCTAACTTTGGTGGAGTAGGAAATTGCAGTAATCAGTAATCAATTCTTTTGAGCCATTTGCAGTTCCAGCTTTGAAGATACCATAGATATAATAAAAGCATTCCCAAGGGTGATGTTTGACATTTACTTGGGCACATCTAGCTTTTGATAGCTCTGCAATTTTACAAGCAACTTCACGAAGTTGAGACCTCTCCTGCCTGAGAAATTGTCTCAGTATTCATGCACTGCTGTAATAGCCGTCCATTTCCTATTTGTTCCTTAAGCTTGAACAACTGATAATTCAGAGCAGAAAAGGATATTGACATCCACATTTACCTCTTTCCTCTGCCCAAAAAAGTCTAGAGATTTTTTTGACTTTACAATCTCCTGTAGAGGTGGTTCTTTCAGACATTTAACTTAAGTGGCTATGCTAAGCCCACTGAAGGACTAAAGGATTTATTTACACTTACAGTTCATAATTGTTGTTAATATTTATCAACATCTAAAATACTTATCAAATATTTTATTTTCAGCTATGTACACACTCCAAAAATATGTTTTAAATAAATCAATGACTAAGATCCACTCAACATAGCTAGGAACTTTGTTGCTGCTTTTGCATTTGTATCAGTAAAAGCTCAGGTTAGGTTACAACTTTAAATGTGTAAATAAAATAAGCAGCTGAAAATACTTTCTAGTAGCAGGGAGCATTTGAAGTGTTCTAGTTAAAGGATTTTCCATCCCACAAACTAATATGATATTTTAGAATGAACATTTATTATTTGTTTCCTTAGAATATTTGAAGTCCCAGTTTAAAGGGAAAGTAACATTTTCTTACAGAAATATAATGAGCTGTTTAGATATCTGTCTAAATATAACATAAACATTCTGTTTGATTTTGAAAATCTGCTATATTATTTAGTATTTTTTTAACCTTTGCTCAGGGAAATCAGCCATGCACATGCTACATTTCCCTCTACTTTCTCTGTTTCTACAGTGTAGGAATTTTCTGCCTATAAGCATTTTTTGCATTAAATCTGGAGGTGTGCCACAGTCCATTTCTTTGTCACCTAAATGGTCATAAGGCCTTGGCTACGTCTCTGGTTCATTGGTCAATCATCTTGTATATTCACACTGATATTTATTGCGAAGCCAATGCAAAACTGGAATTTAGAGCGAGGGAATACAGAACAGGATCAGCAGATGAGCTGAGGAGACTGCAGGGGTCCATTTCCATAAGGGGCAGCAGAAATTCTGTGATGGAAAGTTTGCCAGAGAAGAAAAGGAAGAATTCCTGCCATAACAAATTGAAGTTTAAAAGTATATGGGCCTGTTGCAATGGGATGCAACAAAGCAGGCAGGGGAATTGCAATACATTTTAGGTTTTCATGTCTTACATACTGGGTTTAAATGTCACTCATGTAAAGTTCCTGGAATGGCGTTTGAAACGCAGTTAAACTGGGGTGTGATTTTACTCCCAGTTACATTTATGGGAATAGTAGAAAGACTATGGTTGGGGAAAAGCCCTACATATTAAAACCAAACCAACAAACAAGAAAACAGAAATCTTTAATTTACACCCTGTTGACCAAGTTTTCAAACACAGATGCCTTACTAAGATCTCTAGACTCTGCCCAGATTGTCAATGAGACATAGAAAGGACTTGTACATGTACTTTTCCCCAAATACAGATAAAAATTCAAATATCTTTAAAAAGATGAGGAAAAATGAAAAACAAGGAAAATAAATTAATTTAAAAACGTAATTAAAAATGAAAACTAATGGCATCTCACCATTGTTCTGGACCGTGAAAAAAGCTCGGGGCGGGGGGGGTGCGCTGAAGAGACGTTGTCTCCCATACAGTGACAGTAACTTGTTTACTTTCTGCTGAGGAATGGAGTCAGAGGGCGTAGCTTGCCCTGTCCACAGCATTAGCATTGCATTAGGAGAAGAGTGAGCTTCTGTGAGAAATGGAGTCAAAAGCATAGCCTGCACAGGGCAGGCTCTGCTGGCTACCTGTTCCCAAGCTTCAGCAGGCTGTACTCTCTAATGTGCTTTCCTTTGGTTTTACATCCAAAAAAAATTATGCTACTGGGCATACTGTCAGTTATATGATGAATGTCCTACCTGCTTTTTCCCTGGTCTGGCCAAGCTGTTAGAAATGATAGCAGAATTCCCCATAGATAAGAGATGGTATCCATTACAGTTCCAACCTTCCAAAAACACATACCACCAGACCACACACCTATTTGCTTCTGATCTTAATTTATTTGCCATTTCTCACATGCCTTCTTTCTCATTTTATTAATCATCTTACTCCCTGCTCTCTGTCCTCTCCCTACCCTTTCCTCCAGCAATAAACTGACTCCACTGACTTCTTTTGGATTTTTTGTTGATTCATCACCATATTGAGTAATTTGCTGAGCCTGAAACTAAGGGAGATTGTCTTCATTGATTCTTGATTAATTCATTCATATGTGAAAGCTAGGTACACAGGTAATAACTCAATTGAAATTCCTTCACCGCTTAATTGCTGTGCCATAATCCTGGCATGTTAAATCAGATAATCAGATATTATGAATGAAGTTAGGATTAATTTTTTCTAAAAAAAAAATATTAGAATAGCATTATAAGGAATGCTTTTATTAACTCTGTTTATAGTTATGCATAAAATGCACTTTCAGACTTTAGGTCAGTACAGTGCCTATATATTATACATATGGAAAAAATTGCATCAAAGGAATGCTGTGAGTGAACCATGGTCCCAAAGCTACATAGTCATAGCTTGTAAGGCCAAAAAGGATCGCTGAACCCAGCTATGGTGATACGGTAGGTTGTGATACTACTTTCATTTACCTTACACATCATAGAATCATAGAATCAATGAACCACAGAATGGTTTGGGTCAGAGGGACCTTTAAGGATCATCTAGTCCAACCCCCCCCACCATGGGCAGGGACATCTTCCACTAGATCAGGTTGCTCAAAGCCCTGTCCAACTTAACCTTTAACACTTCCGGGCATGTGGCATCCACAGATTCTCAGGGCAACTCGTTCCAGAATTTCTTCCTTCTGTCTAATCTAAGTCTAANNNCCCATCACTACATGTCCTGGCAAAAAGTCTTTGTCCATCTTTCTTGTAAGCCCCCTTTAAGTATGGAAAGGCCTCCCCGGAGCCTTTTCTTCTCTGGGATAAACAACCCCAACTCTCTAAGGCTTTCTTTATGAGAGGGAGAAGCCCTCTGCCCATTTTCATGGCTCTCCTCTGGACCTGCTCTAGCAGGTCCATGTCTTTCTTGCGCTGGGGCCCCAGAGCTGAACACAGTACACTAGGTGGGGTCTCAGGAGAGCAGAGTAGAGGGGGAGAATCACCTATCTGGACCTGCTGGCCATGCTTCTTTTTTATGCAGCCCAGGATACAATTGGCTTTCTGGACTGAAAGCACACATTGCCAGCTCATACCTGAACTTCATGACGTTCATATGGGACCACTCCTCAAGCCTGTGCAGGTCCCTCTGGATGGCATCCTTTCCCTTAGGCATATCAACTGCACCACTCAGCTTGATGTAATCCACAAACTTGCTAAGCGCTCAACCCTGCTGTCTGTCATAAATGAAGATATTTAACATTACCTGTCCCAATACAGACTCCTGAGGGACACCACTCGTTATGGATCTCCGTTTGGGCATTGAGCCATTGACTGCAACTCTTTGGGCATGGCTATCCAGCCAATCCTTATCAATGTAACAGTCCATCCATCAAACCCATATCTCTCCAATTTAGAGAAAAGAGTGTTATGTGGGACTGTGTCAATGGCCTTGCAGAAGTCCAGATAGATTACATCAGCAGCTCTTACCTTATCCACCAATGCAGTCACTCCATCATATAAAGCCACCAGATTAGTCAGGCACAAGCTGTCCTTGGTGAAGCCATCCTGGCTATCTCTAATAACCTCCCTGTCATCCACATGCTTTGACAGAGCTTCTAGGAGAATCTGTTCCATGATATTCCCAGGCACAGAGGTGAGGCTGACCGGTTGGTAGTTCTCAGGGTATTCATTTTTATACTTTTAAAAAATGGTGCATTGTTTCCCCTTTTCCGATCACTGGGGACTTTGCTTGACTATCATGACTTTTCAGATGTGATGGAGAGCAGCTTAGCAACTAAATCTGCCAGTTCGCTAGGACCCTGGGATGCATCTTGTCAGGTCCCATGGACTTGTGTATATTCACGTTCCTCAGATGGCCTTGAACATGATCTTCCTCTCCAATGGGTGGGACATCATTTCCCCAGTCCCAGCCTTGAGATTCAGGGGCTTGAGAGACGTGGGAAATGCAATTACCAGTGAAAAGTTGAGAAAAAAATGTTGTTGAGTACTTCAGCCTTCTCCATGTCAGTTATCACCAGATGCCCTGTCTCATTTATCAGAGGGGGTACAGTTTCTTTTGTCTTCTGACTAACGTACATGTCATGCTTTTGACACATTTCCTCCCAGTATTGAATGTCTCAGTCTGGAACTATGTTCTTTATCCTAGGTTTATGATGTTACACATGTCCATATTAAAATGCCTAATGTTTCCTTTTACCAGTTGACCTAGATGTCCCAAGCTTGTGACGTGTAAACTTCAATTTCAAGTCATCTTCAGCTTCAAAGAGTATGCATTTTTCTGCAGTTCAAATAATAAAGATGTTAAATAACGAAGGGTTGAAAATCAGATTTCTGCTGGTTCTCACTAGAAGCCACTCATTACCTTTGTTACGGTTCCATTTTGAGATATTTAATATGCCATATTTATAATAATTCAGTATCTTGGTTAAAATAGCATACACTGCCAGCCCAATGCCTTCAGAATCTGAAATGCATACTATTACAGTGTATACAGAAGCAGCTATAAATGCATATATATGCAAATTTTATGTGATCCAAATTTGTCATCTCAGCAAAAAAAAAGCATTCAAAACATCAGGATACTTTGACAAGTTCTATTTTTTATAAACCCATGTCAATTTGCACTAATTACACTTACCTCCTTTAAATTTTTATTAATCAGGTTCTATTATTTTGTCTAGCAGCAATGTTAGAGTGGCTTGTAATTACACAGGTCATCTTCTTCAGTATCTGCACACCATACTTTCTTTCAGTCTTTTGGAATTTCCTTGGTGTTCCAAGGGTTACTGAAAATGAGCAATAACAATGCTCAGAGACCTTCTCAGATACAGGTTGCCCTGCTGGTTTGAAACTGTCTAGCCTTGTTAGCTTTTGTTTAACATCTTCTTCAGTTTTTATTAGAATGTAAATTGTTTTGTTACCACACTGGGATCTGACTATGCGGTCTTGCTTGTTTTCCTAACACTGTATTTTTGTCTTTTCCATATGATTGGCAATTTCAGCACTTCTATGTAGCAATCTTTTCATGTGGATCCTTTTGCTCCTCATCTCTTCCCTCACCTCTTTTTTTAAAAAAAAACTCGAACGTGATTTTTTTTGTTTTCTTTTTCTTTTTCTTATTTTCCTTGTTTTCTGTGCATAGATAAATTAAGCTTTATATCCTTGTGCTTATAATTTTTCTATATTTGTTACATTCTGATTTACAGAATCACAGAATGGTTGCGGTTGTAAGGGACTGCTGGAGGTCATCTCGCCTTGCTCAAGCAGGGTCACCTAGAGCAGGCTGCCCTGGACCATGTCCAGAGGGCTCCAGATATTCAACAACCTCCCTGGTTCTATCTCCTCTCCAAAGAGATACTCCACAACCTCCCTGGGAAACCTGTGCCATTGCTCGGTCAGCCTCACAGTGAAAAAGTTTTCACTAATGTTCAGATGGAACCTCCTGTGTTTCAGCGTCTGCCCATTTCCTGACAGGTTCCTGTCAGGCCATTTCTCCAGCCTGTTGAGGTCCCTCTGGATGACAGCACGATCCTCTGGCATATCAGCCATATATCCCCACAGTTTTGTGTCCTCAGCAAACTTGCTGAGGGTACACATCATCCAGATCATTAATGAAGATGTTGAACAGGACTGGACCAAGTACTGACTCCAAGGGTGTACTGCTCCACCTAGACTTTGTGCCACTCTCTGGGCCCGGCCGTTCAGCCAGTTTTTAATCCACTTCTCTGTCTGCTCATGCAGGCCATACTTCATCAGCTTTTCTGTGGGGATCTTATGGAAGACGGCGTCAAAGGCCTTACTGAAGTCCAGGTAGACAATTATCAACTGCTCTTCTCTCATCTCCCAGGCCAGTCATTTCATCACAGGATTTTATCAAGTTGGTCAGGCATGACTTCCCCTTGGTGAAGCCACACTGACTACTACTGATGATTTTCTTGTCCTTAATGTGCCTGGAAATGGTTTCCAGGATTAGCTGCTCCATCACCTTCCCAGGGACCGGGGTGAGGCTGACAGGCCTGTAGTTCATTGGGTCCTTATTGCCCTTCTTGAAGATTGGAGTGACATCTTTCCTCCAGTCCTTGGGCAGCTCCCTCAATCACTGTATGTGTTGTCAAGCATTTGCTAATCTGGTTTTAAAAAATTCCCATTCACAATCAAGTTTTTCTGTTTGACTCTTAAATCCTGAAGAGGTCCAGCTACTACTGCTACTAAATATACTTAATAATGGATTTACACCTCCATCAAGGAACAACTGAAATATGTCACTAAGACTAGAAACACATATACAGAAAATGTTTATTTAGAAAAACATGTAGAAGACCTAACAAGAACCCTATCCAAGGCCAAAACATCTGTATTCAACTAAGCATTTAAACAAGTGCTTAAAATAAGCTCCTGAAGACATCCAAACATCCCTGAATAAGTCTTTGATAATGATAAATGTTTTATTAAATTCTTGGTTGAAGTAGGACAACCATATACGTAAACACATATTAGAAGCAAAGTAAAAGACTACAAATGACTACTCAGCTGCAATTCTCACTACTGAGTGATAGTAGAATAGAAGTGTCTGTTCTCTATATTGTTGATGTTAATGACCCTAAATTTCAGAAATAATTTTATCATTATTAGAAGTTTTAATTCTGACCTATAAATTAAAATATAATATGCATATAATTATGTGTTAAAATATTTTATTTTAAAATATGTATATGTGCATATGGACAATAAAGTTGTATGGGTGTGTTTTAGTATATTTGTTGGTAACAGATATAATGCAGTTGCACTGAGCTTCCTCTTGAGTAGATGGCAGAATCTTGCAGGGAGTTAGTTACGTAAAAATTTTGCTAAGTTTTGAGGCTTTACATGCAATTCCAGCTGGGACAGGGAATGTGCTTTCAGGCAGGGACAGATTACTTAATAAGTCCTCTAAGGTTAATTTTAATTTGGCAAAAGGGCAATAAAATCAGAATCTGGAAAAAAGGCATGTGATACATGTTTCTCATCCAATTTTAATTTGGAACATAGTGTGATATTTGCAGTATGTTAATTATAAGTAATTTTTAAATACCCTGGGTTAGTTGAATATAGGCAGTATATTCTTCCCCTGTCTTACACATGCAAATGTTCACAGGGGAATAGCTGTCATGCAAAGATACAGGTATCTTTCAAATTCTTCCATTGAGCCTGGCCCACAGTTTCATAATTCCACCCTGTCGGATCTTCAGATCAAAGGTGAGGTTACTTAGTAATGTACATAGTGGATACTTGATAATGTTAAATTCAAATACATTTAGAGTCAGTCAGGCATGTGGGGGTCTTCTGTGTTTGGTATCTGCTGTGTGCAGGAGGAAGAAAATAAACGTAAAGAATCATTCTATAAGCAAAAAGCCTTTTGTGAATTTGGAGTTGCAGAAGGGCTATGTGAGGATGCAGTGTCCTGGCAACAGTTCTGGGGATAAGGTCAAGTAAGTCTATGGTAATGTCTAGGGTGATGCTTGTGTTGGGGAGTATATGGCAGCTGTTAGTTGAAGTCTGGAATGTGATTGTGAAGGGCTGTTCCTCACTGCAGCGGATGGGGGAAGCCCCAGGGTATCACTGCTAGAGGCAACCCAATGCAATGTCTGTATGAAAGTGTCTCCTGACTGCAGGAGAACAGTCCAATCTGCACAGAATGGAATATGACATACAGTTGTTGCACACCAATGACTTAACTGGATGGGCCAATGTATCAGAACATTCTTTTTAGAGCATAGCGATGTTACGCTTTTTTTTTTCCCCCCCTTATAATTAAATACTTGCATAAATTTTATTATCATAAACTTTTTATAGATCTTACCTTCTCTCATACTGGTGTACAGAACCAGTAATTACAATGAATTCCGGCAAATTTCCATTAGAGTTATTTTAGTTTATCAGAGATGAGAATTCAGTGCAGTTTAATTAGAGATTTCTCAGTTGTATTCCAGACACCAGCTATTTATCTCCAGTGGCTCTTTGAAATGAATCTTTCTGGTTTTCCATATAAAACTATTTGTGGTGAAAAAAATAGTCCTTACAGCTGAAAGACTTGAAGTTGTCTAAGTTCTTTTTGGGTAATTTAAACTCTTAATATTTAACCATGCCAAGACATTTAATTGAATGACAGTAGTTGGATATTTACAATAGGAAATATTGCAAGTACTGTGAAATATTTTAGCACCTCGGTTATATCAGTCATATTCTCTCTGAGGATTAATACTGGTCACAAAGTTATTTTCTGTGGCCATATCTTGTGTAGATGAACACAGACATAATTTTGTGGCTGACACCAAAGGTCTATGCACTTCATTTTTACTATCTTCAGAAAACTTTCTGGGAGTCTCCCTTATAATTGTCCTATTTAACTGAACCTCATATATATACATATATATATATGTGTACATACATATATATGTCTATATATGAACTGATTGGAATAGCAGGAAGGTATTACCAAACAGTGAAACTTTCATGAAGACAAACTTTGTGAAGCAGACCTTTTTTTCTGTTAATAAAACAGGCAGATCAAGCTCATATGGAAATGTTGACAAGTTACTGGCAAAGTATCATGAATAGACCTGTGTAGACTTATGTGTAGATAATGAGCTACAGTTCTTTTTTAAAATATAGCATTTTAAAGCACAATGTATTTTAGCAATATATAAAAGTTTGCTGTTATTGCACAGTGGAATATATTAACAAAGACTGTCTACTTCAGCTAAAAATATATCCAAACAAAACAGTGTCCTAGATTATACAACACATATTCAACCCCTTTAAAAAGCTACCAGAGGCAAACCTCAAAAGAAATGACACTGATGCAACAACAACCAACAAAATGTGTGCCAAATGTTTCAAAGAAATTATATCTTACATCAGTTGCCTTCTGCTGGCCCACTTTTCACTTGAAAATATGATTACCCTCATCTGATCAAATTACAGGCTGTGGAAGAAAGGTGCTACATTATGAATTCCACCCATGAATTCCATCATCTTTCTAATTTTTCTGTGTGACATTATTAAGCAGCAGATTCTATGAGGCTTTTTGGGTTTTAATGAGGAAGTAATGTGTTTCAGAAGAGTAGCCATACATCAGTTACACAAAACTCATTAGTAAAATTAGGGGGTGGTCCACTTGAAAACTTGTGTATGAACATCTTTTCCAGCCCCCTTAGAAATACTTTATGTTTTTCTTTTTTTCTTTCCTATATTTACTTCTTTCCTGCTGCATAGTCTTGGGCTTCCAGTTGGCCACATGGAATGGAGAATGAAAGGCATACAGTATTTTTGGTATAGAATGACTCAAGCAATCATTTTAAATACACCTTTATTCTGCAATCAAACATCTGTTTCTTCCGGAAGATGATGAGTGCTTGTACAGTACCTGTCAGAATGATGTTCTAGTCCATGACTGTAGATCATAGCTGTCCCACCAAATAACACCTTATGTATTGTAACACAAAAGGGACCCAGGTTTTGCCATCCTTATGCATATTAAGTGTTATCTACTGTGGCATTGGTTCCACTGCTCTCACAAGGTAATGTACTGGTCAACAGGGATCAAAATGGCAAAATGTATGAATAATTTCTTAACACAGTCCTTAGCATTACATCAGGGAACACTGTTTGCTATTCATGACTTAATGACTAAAAAGGGAAAGTTTAGAACTTTTTAAAATGAGATCTTAGGTTCTGTTTTGTTGAATGGAGCTTGGAACAGTATAAAAATAAAAAGTCCTGTTTGCTCTAAGTAATTTGTAATGAGAGCAGAGAAGTACACAGAGCGATGCAGGGACATGTTCTGCCAGGTGTGCAGCATTTTATGCTAATCTGATGCAAGCTGGGCAGTTTTCCAAGCTAACAAGAGCTCCAGGGAGATTTTTCCTCTCAGACCCCGGTATTATCAGCTCCTGAGGAAGCTCTTGCAGTTAAATGGAGCCATGTCCTCTTGTAAATTAGGTAGTACTTTTAAGATGCTGCAGGAGTGTTCCCTTAGCCCATTTTCAAGCCCCACCCTCGGAAAGAATGGAATGAAGTAGTGTTCATTAAGCATCCTAAATTCATCTTTAGAAAAAGCCAGGTTATGTAAAATAAATTCGTTCTAAAACACAAATAGAGAAAAGATTGTTGGGAAGGTTATAGAAACAAGTGAAGGAAAAAAATGGAATGTGTTTACTTAGCATTTAACTTTAAATGGAAAAAATGAAGAACAGTAGAAATGTCTCATATTTTCAGAATGAGATGTTTGAATCTCTTGCAGAAAAGAAAAAAAAAGCCTTATGATTTAAAAATTATTTGGGAGGGACTTCTGAATAAATGAATAAAATCCAAAATGAAAAAAAAAGAACAATTCCAACTTGATTTTGTCTTTACTTTGGAGTTGTGGTTTTTTTTTTCCTGAAACATAGCCATTTCTTTCCAAATTAAGCAAATGATTCCAGAATCTCAGTTCCTGTATTAATCTGACTACAATGTTCTTTTTTCCCCTTCTATGTTCCTTGTTCCATAAAGCTATTCTACTTTGAAGCCCTTATATTTCTGGAGGTGGTATGAACATGCTTTCCACACATTGCCCTCTGTCTGTGTGGCTGAAGAGGGCATATACCTGCTTTTCTCCGTCATGAAAACTACAGAGCTTTTGGTCTAGCTTTCCTTCCTCACCTATTTGTCAGTGGGTCATTGAACAAATAGAAACTGAAACCACATCAAACAGATCACAAAAACAAAGCTGTGCTCAGAAAGAGTCAATTAACTCCAGAACAAAGATCTACTCAGTGAAGCTGAGAAACATGTGAAAATAAAGACCTATTTTCATTAGATACATCCTTTGGAAATCTTAATTTATTGCACTTCAAATAGCCCTTTTTTTGTTTCTAAATGACAAAGGACATCAGGGTGTTATATGTCAGTGGGAAAAAGAAAGAAAATTTGACATAAGAGGCAGAGGATAAACTTGTACAAGTAAAGTAATACTCAAGTTCTAGCTTTCCCTTGAGCCTGCCAGTCCTTTACCATTTTGTTATTTTTCCATTGGGAAAATTTAGCACCAGCCATTACTTCTTTAATGAAGGTTTCCCAGGCTTGTGAGATCTGATTTGCTTGAAAAGTATAGGGAACAAGGGTGGAGTGGTCATAGTGCCCCAAATCATCCCTTCAGATGTGCAAGCTCTTTCTAAAGGTTTCTCTGTGAATGATGTTGAAGGTTTTCATAATACAGTAAGTTGTTTTTCAGTACTCATGTCTTTGTAGAAGGGCAATGTTGTTGCTTTAGCCACTGCAGATGTTTGACTGCAATAAAGTGACTCTTATTTCTCTCTGCTTAGAAGTGATGTCTTTCCCTCTATGTTCAGCAAAATTAAAATACATTTTCAGTGCATATTGGTCTCTCAGATTGTCTCAGTGTCATCACTATTAATCACTTTATATGGAGCTGTTGTGGTTTAACCCCAGCTGGCAACTCAGCACCACACAGCCACTCACTCACTCACCCCTGATGGGATGGGGTAGAGAATTGGAAGAGTAAAAGTGAGAAAAGTCATGGGCTGAGATAAAGCCAGTTTAATAGGTAAAGCAAAAGCTGCACACACAAGCAAAGCAAAACAAGGAATTCATTCACCACTTCCCATGGTCAGGCAGGTGTTCAGCCATCTCCAGGAAAGTAGGGCTCCGTCACGTGTAACAGTCACTTGGGAAGACAAATGCCATCACTCTGAACATCCCCCCCTTCCTTCTTCTTCCCCCAGCTTTATAAACTGAGCATGACGTCATATGGGCTGGAATAACCCTTTGGTCAGTTGGGGTCAGCTGTCCCGGCTGTGTCCCCTCCCAACTGCTTGTGCCCCCACAGCCTGCTCGCTGGTGGGGTGGGGTGAGAAGAAGAACAGGCCTTGACTCTGTGTAAGCCCTGCTCAGCAATAACGAAAATATCTTTGAATTATCAACACTGTTTTTGGCACAAATGTAAAACATAACCCCATACTAGCTACTGTGAAGAAAATTAACTCTATCCCAGGCAAAACCAGCACAGAAGCCATGAAGACCAGTCCTGTTGTCCTGCCAAGTGTGCTAAATATGCCTCAGCACTGAATGAATGTCTAGTGAGAGCTTGATCCTTTTCCTGTTGGTTGATGATAAAACCCTCACTGACTTCTATGAAACTACCTGTGAATCTCTAAATTTTAATGGTGGTGTAGATATCAAGAGAAGGAAAAGAGCAAAAGACAAAGATGTGATGGTCATCACACTAACAGAAATATTTTCTCCCTGTTGCAGAAGCAGGTCTGGTTCCCTGCTGTGTAGGTAGGTCAGTCAGTCAGTATGAAGGTAGGTAGGTCAGTCGGACCAACGCACTACCTCCACAGACCAAGAGCTATCGAAACACTGGTGCTGATCCTTCTTGTTGCAAGATAAAAAGGAAAGGTATCACTGGTAAAGGACACATTGAAGTGTGTTGATACTCTTAAAATTCTGGAGCCAGACAGCACTTGGAAACAGGTACTTGGATGATATTATTTATATTACAAAATAGTAACAGGACCCTAGGTTCTCTTGAGTCCCCATTTTCATTTTTATCTTACTGATCTTGAAGAGCTTTCAGCCCTTCCTCTTCTGCAACTTACTACTTTTAATGGCTGATGAATGTTTCTGTTGCTGGGGGATAGTGTTCCAAGAAAGAAGCAGGAATAATGGAAAACTCTTTGTTCCATAACAAAGTGCAGAGTGTGTGTACTATTTGCTTATGTCTGTCTGACTCACATTTGTGTTGAGCTTATGCTCTGTGCCAGTACAGAGCAGATGAGATACAGTAATGCTGATCTTTCCTATTGAATAACCCACTGATTTAAGTGAGCACTGCTGGACTAAATGGACATAATATCAGCATTAAAATGTAAATTTTTTTTTATTTTGAAGTCACTTTGAGATTTGTTTTGTAACCAGTTGCAATAGTATTGTATACTGTTCTATGTAACTGAAGTAGCAAGATTTTTTCTTGTTGTCAAATTTTAATTGATAGTCCTAAGATAATAAGTAGGATAATAGTACAAAGAAATAGAGAAAGAAGTTGATAAGAAATGAAGCAATTCAGATGGCTGGCAATGTTAAAGATAGATAGTAATTACCCTCCTCTGATAGTTTTATGAAATCTGATTGATGTTTCTCTGAACATAGTAAATGAAGCATGTTATTTTTCCTTTTTCTTTTGAAGTTATTTTTTATACTGCTTGTAAATTCCTAGGAACCATTAGTGCACTGTACTGTGAATTAAAGGATGGTAGTTATGTTAACTTATTTTCTGCCTTCTCCTTTCCCTCTGTCTGCACAAATGCCATCTGTCCCAACCAGATAATGGACCACTGAAGTTAGTTTTCTCAGTTATGTGGAAAGATAGGGGCTGAAGAGCTGTGAGCTTTAAAACCTAATTGGTAGACAGGATCCTGCTTCTTCTCTTCCTTTATCTCTTTGCCTCCTCCCCCTGCTGCTACTGAAGCATGTAACATCTCTTCCCCTCCCCTTTTGATCTATTTGCTTTCAATCAATTTATTAAGAAACCCCTTCTGGTTCAGAAGGAATCATAAAATGGTTTGGGTCAGAGGGACCTTTAAAGATCATCTAGTTCCAATCCCCCTGCCATGGGCAGGGACATCTTTCACTCGATCAGGTTGCTCAGAGCCCCATCCAACCTGACCTTAAATGTTTCCAGGGATGGGGCATCCACAACTTCTCTGGGTAACCTGTTCCAGTGTTTCATCACTCTCCTCATAAAAAATTTCTTCCTTATATCCAATCTAAATCTACCCTCTAGGAAGGCTAGACAGCAGCAGAAAATATGGCCTTAAAGAGGCTAGAGAAGATGGTTGTTGGTTTCAGACATGAGGAAATAATATAATCTTTTCTAACAAGTTCTGCCCTGGTCCCTACTATTGCTTCAAACTGGAAGAGAAGATTCATTTGGATTTTAGGGCTGGTAGGCATATCTCTCTCATTTCTGAATTTAATGACTTGCTATATCATTAAATCAACTCCCATAGAAATGGTCCTCCCAGTCTTCACTCACCACTTTCTCTGTATTTATAAAGAGTATTTAGTTCAGAATTCTTGCTGTCATAGAGAATATTTATATTCTGAATTTAAAAAATCACTCTTCTTTGGTTGCTGAAGATTTACCTTTCATGAAATACCAGCAAAAGCATTATGTCCATTGTGAAGCACGTTCAGAGATGGGAGCTCATTTTATTTTTCTCCTCACTAGGAAAGGAAATTGCTTTTGGTTTTATATTATATCTGAAATGTGGTAGCTCACACTATGTAGATTTCATCATGTTGTGATGCCATGTGGGTATATCTTGAGCAGGTTTTGTAAAGGGTAAAAAAAGCTCCCTTTCTTATAAGTGCAAGGCAGTGATGATCATCTCACAAAGCAAAATCTACTATAATATCAAGGAATCTTTCTGATGGAAACCCAGAAGGGACTGACCTTACATATTACTGTTGACCATTTATATAGGCTGTATTGAGCTGTCAGAGGAGAAATTATATTGCAGAAAGAAAATTAATTTGCTACTTCTAACTATTTTCCTCGGGAACATAAGCAGTTGATAGTAAGAGCCTTTTTTTTTTTTACTGACCATATTTCACTCTTAGAAAAGTCAGTATTTTTGTTTGTCTTGAAGAATACTGTGGAAAGTCAAGTGAAAGACTGGAATCAT
>VYZV01029760.1:37859-52209 GCA_013401275.1 Pandion haliaetus | reverse complement strand
ATTCAGTTTTTCAGACAACAGGAATTGGGATTGTTGTCTTTGTTAGCACTGCCAAAGTTGGGAAAACCAGCTTAAAGGGACTAATCTTCAGAATTCTTTCTCTTGCCCCCTTTCTCAAGGGGATTATATGGTCTGTGGCTTTAATGAGATAATCATAATTGTTCAGATTGCTTTGTTGGGGTGATATTCAGCCTAAATGGCCTTTCAATTCCAATTATAGATATTAATATGGCAGTTAAAGGTCAGAAAGTGCTCTAGGCTAGTGCTTTGTCTATCTTATACAGTAGCAACCAAAAAATTGCTCTGCCAATTGTGATGAGAGGTGTTAAGGCAGTGGCTAAAGGTCACAAGAAATGCTTCCATAGAACGAATTAAGTTGGAAAGACAAGCAGCTATAAATAACGCTCAGTTATGTTTCTATCCATTTAGTTTAAGTGATACAACCCCTTAATTGGGATATTTTGAATCACTTAAGTCCTCTTAAATAAACAATCTTTACTCAGATTTAAAGAGAATGGATTGTTTTGCTCTCCTCTTGTGAATTACAGCTTCCATACAACTGGATGTTCCTCCATCTACTTCCCTAGCTAGTTCCATCACTAATTGCGTAAGTGAACCCTTCTGTTGTTGCATGCCCAAAAGAACAGTAGGCAGCTGTGTAACCTAACTTGGTTTTTAATCTTTGAAAAGTGAACATAGCTGTTTTCCCTTTATTTTTCAGTGTACATTCGTATTTTAAGTGTACAACACTTTTCTGTAAAATTGCACTTAGGTTGAGTTAGTGGATGGATACTGTCCTCACACAAGTCTCAGCAGCTGAAATCACACTTGTTTTTTTCAGGGGGAAAAAAAAAGGACTCTGTGTGCTTCTGCTTATGGCTGGTAATACTTCTGATGTGAGATGTGATTGATAGGTATGGTGATAACTTTACTATGAACATCTGCTTCAACCTGGTTTGGAGTTGCTACTCTGTGAAGTCTCTTGGGACTACAGTCTGTCACTGTCTTCACACCATGAAGAAATTTGTCTGCCAGACACAAATGTTTTATTTTGGTCTTGCTGTTGCAGATACACAGGAGAAGTAGTAAGAATACAATTCTCACTGCTCAAGTGCTGGGTATACCTTACTTGGACTCTACTGCTTACAGTGCATTCAATTAAAATGGGTATTCCCTGTCTCTACTTATTAAACCAATATGCCCTTGTCCTGTTTTGAAACCTATACAGATTTTAGAAGTTGGAGGACAGTGCTAACAGCTCTGAGAGTACTATGATATGGGGCCCAGGGGCAGCAATACCATCATCCATGGATATCATACAGTTGAAATAGAAGTGACAGGATCTCCATGTCTGAGTTAGCAAAATGCTGATTAAACAATTCTAACTCCCTTATCCCTCTTGCCACTTCCCATTTCACAGCCAGTTAACTCCGGTAACTCTCTGGCTGTGGAGAGGATCTGTTCTCAACTGAAAGGGATAATTTTTTTCATATCCAGCCTTCTATGCAACTTGTGGCTTTCAGAAGGCAGTGTAGTACTTCTGCAGCGGGTGACACTAGAATCAAAGTCTTACTGCTGCAAGGCAGTTAAGCACAGATTGAAAGGCTTCATAAACTTTGGGCACTGATTTAGTAACTTGAGTTTCTACTCAGACTGCCCAATAGAGGAGGCAGGAACACCCTCAAAATGCCCTTAAGACTTACTTTATGTCTCTACAAATACTGTATTTTCTGAACCAATGCAATTTTAGAAGGTAGGAACTATTCTGACTGGAGTAAAGATATTGACAGACAGTAGATCTATGCCTTTTACACTGTCTTAAATTATAACATGTTACTCATTATCTCAGTTCTAGCACTTTCATTCTCAGGACTTCTTCCTAACCAACTCAAGGTGCAGAGGAAAAAAATGCTGCATGTCAAAATCATATATATTTTCTAAATTTAAATATCTGTTTTATACTTTTCCTATGATGATGAACTTAAAACTGTCTTCTCATCACCGATTCTTCTAATTTAAAATATGCTTATCTGTACACAGAACTAATTTGATGTAGCCATTGCCAGCATCATCAGGACATCGAGGAAAGATTTTTCTTTTGGTTTTCACTTCTTGTAGATATGAAGGTAGGTCTTTGGAAAACCCTAATGAAAACACCTTTTATTTTATGACTTAGTAATACAAAAGATGTGGTGTTACTGTCTGAATGTTTAACTTTACTGAAAACTGATACATTAATTTAAGACTACTCAATTCTGGTAATTAAAAAAAAATCTGTCTGGACAAAGGAAGGGAGTGCAGGCTGACAGTTTTATATTTTGTGGGGGTTTAAACTTATTCTGCCCCCTTTAGAATGTAAATCTTAAATATTAATTCCTCATTAAATTTAAATTGTTCATACAATCCTTTTGTTAATGTGAAAATTATCAACCAGTACTGGCAGATTAACACACATTTGGTTGCAATGTGAGATATGTTCTTCCATGATTGTCAGAATACCTTGATCATAATTCTCCTTCTAATAGGCTTATCAAAATGCCACTACTTTTCCATTTCTACTATCCTGTTGATGTGTTTATCAGAGGATGCTGGATTATACACCAGAGAGCCACAACAAGAAATTCAACTTGTCAGAATCAGATGCAAGGCTGTAACTAGGTTGTTTTCAGTTTTACCTTTGATATACTGTTGCCCCCTATTTTATCTTCTCTTTTCTGGAAAACAAAAAAATCCCAAAGAAATTATCCATTTGAGGAGGTAGGACTGATTTTTATGGGGTGTTTCCATTTATGGGCACTGGAATTGTAAGAGATCAGTTGTATCAGTTGAATGCTCATAAGTCCATGGGGCTGGATGGGATTCATCTCAGAGTGCTGAAGGAGACAGCAGATGTTACAGCAGGACCCCTCTCAATCATCTACCAAAGGTCTTGGGAGTCCAGAGAGGTTCCCACTGACTGGAAGCTAGCCAGCGTTACTGCAAATTACATGAAGGGCTTGAGAGAAGCCCCAGGAAACTACGGACCTGTTAGTCTACCCTCAGTACCCGGAAGAATTATGGAGAAGATCATACTGGATGCTACTGAAAGGCATTTAAAGGACAATGCAGTCATCAGTCTGAGTCAACATGACTTCACAAAGGGAAAGTCCTGTCTAATTTGATACCCTTCTATAATAAGCTCATGAGCCCAGTGGGTGAAAGGAAAAGTAGTAGATGTAGTTTTTCTGGATTTTAGTAAGGCTTTTGATACTGTCCCTCCCAGCATTCTTCTGGACAAGTTGTCCAACTGTGAGATGAGCAGATAGACAGTGCTATGGGTGAAGAACTGGGTGAATGGCAGGTCTCAAAAAGTTGTAGTGAGCAGAGCTACATCTGGCTGGTGAGCAGTCACCAGTGCTGTTCCTGAGGGCTCAATTCTGGGGCCAGTTCTGTTCAATCTTTTTAGCAATGATTTGGAGGCAGGACTTGAATGCACAGTTAGCTTCTGGCTCCTTAGTCAGCCTGAACCAAAGTAAAGCTAGAGATCAAGTATATCTGTCACATGGTGCTGGTTTACAGTAGGCTCAACAAGAGTCAGCAGTGTGCCCTGGCAGCCCAGAGGTCAAACCGCATCCTGGGGTGCATCAGGCACAGCAGAACCAGCCGGTCAAAAGAGGTGAATATCCCGCTGTATTTAGCATTGGTGCGGCCTCACCTTGAGTATTGTGTGCAGTTCTGGACCCCAACATTTAAAAAGGATGTTAAGGTACTTGAATATGTCCCGAGATAGCAAGAAAGGTGGTGAAGGGTCTGGAAAGCATGTCCTCTGATGCATGGCTGAGGTTTGGGTTTTGTCTAATTTGGAGAGAAGGAGGCTGAGGGGTGACCTCACTGCTCTTGACAGCTTCTTGAAGAAGGAACATGGAGAGGGAGGTGCTGATCTCTTCTCCCTGGTACCCAGTGCCAGGACGTGTGGGAATGGCTCAAAGCTGCATCCATCAGGGGAGGTTCAGACTTCACATGAGGAAGCATTTCTTTTCCGAAAAAATGGTCAAACCCTGGAACAAGTTTCCTGGAGATGTGGCTGGTGCCCCATGCCTGTCATTTTTTAAGAGGCATTTGGGCAACACCCTTAATGCCATGCTTTAACTTTTGGTCAGCCCTGAATTGGTTAGGTAGTTGGACTAGGTTATCATTGTAAGTCTCTTCTAGCTCTTCNCGAACCATCCTTGCTCAGTGCCGCCAAGTTACAGAATGCAGACCCTGACTTACTAAAACCGCACAGAAGTGTGCAACAAGTGGGTTCCTCTTCTCTTCTCTTCTCTTCTCTTCTCTTCTCTTCTCTTCTCTTCTCTTCTCTTCTCTTCTCTTCATTCTTGCATGCAATAGTGGGAGTTGTGGGATCTCAAGACTTCTGAAGAGCAAATGATACCATTTGTGAGCAAACTTTTAAAGCTGTATTCAGAATAAAATTTTGGATGAGAAAAGCCAAGCGAAGCAAAAAACTGAAATTCTCAAACCAGGGTTAGGCCACTTCCATGTTTCAACAGAATTTCGATTACTACACCTTAATGTACGGAGTCTGTGTAATGGTGGGTCTGAGAGACAAGCTGGGCTTGAGTTTAATGTCTCCTAAGGAAAACAACATTAACTGTCATCCTTTCTCCCTACTGCTGTGCTGCAGGCTTAAATTGGTTGCAAGCCCAAGTCAAAGTGTAAATAAAAGAAATGAAACAATTCCTTTAAAATAAACTTGTTATAATTTGCTCCTTCCATAGTTGAGAACAGGTTATTAATACTTAAATTCACACCAGTGCAGGAATAACAGTTTACCTTCTGTTGGTTTTAAATAATATGTTACCAAAAAACCAAACACAAAACTTAGGCTAAATCAAAGGAAGACGTAATAAAGGACACATTGTTTAGCTCCCTTCTTAAATATTGCTAATTGTGGTCTTAGCAAACTTATCTTACAAAATATTTATAAATTTTTATTATCTACAGCTATTTATTAGAGCTATTTTCCATCTTAGTTGGTAGCTACTTACATGTTCTGCAATTTTGAGAAATGGTGCTGATATCCAAAATGCAAGTAAACCACAAAGTGTCCAGAATTTTCCAGTCTCATGATTTTATTTAAGCTTTGCTGTGTCAAGGAAGAAAGGCTCTCTCCATGAAAACTCTAGCTCCTTGAATCTTGTTGTTAGATATGAACAGCAGTTTCCCCTTTCTTGAAGTGGAGAGCCCTCCTATCTTCTGGAGCAGCTAGAAAATGCAAAATCTTCAAAAGCAGAATGCAATTCCTCTTGGTTTGGTTTGGTGTAAATGGTAAATGAAAAAAAATCTCATTATTTATGAAGACAGTGTTAATAGTGTATACATATGTGCATGAGTAACATAAAAGGGCAACATAGAAGAATAACATAGAAGGACAACAAAGCTGGTGAAGGGCCTGGAGCACAAGTCTTATGAGGAGCAGCTGAGGGAACTGGCGTTGTTTAGCCTGGAGAAAAGGAGGCTGAGGGGAGACCTTATTGCTCTCTACAACTACCTGAAAGGAGGTTGTGGTGAGGTGGGTGGTGGTCTCTTCTGTCAGGTGGCTGGTGATAGGACGAGAAGAAACAGCCTTAAGTTATGCCGGGGTGGGTTTAGATCGGATATTAGGAAAAATTTCTTTATCAAAAGCGTTGTCAGGCATTGGAACAGGCTGTCGAGGGAAGTGGTGGAGTCACCATTCCTGGAGGTGTTCAAAACGCGTAGACATGGCACTTCAGGACATGGTTTAGTGGGCATGGTGGTGTTAGGTTGACGGTTGGACTTGATGATCTTAAAGGTCTTTTCCAACTTAAACATTTCTATGATTCTATGAAAAGAAAAAAAACAAGTTCAAGATTGCTTCTCTTAGCATTTTGCTTTTTTGGCTCTCTGGAGTCTGGGACATGTCCCAGAGAGCAGTGAGAAGCATGGAGCTTTGTGGAAGGCCTTAAAAGTTCCAGATTGTCATGAAGAAAAAAAATGAGGGAATCAGTCATAAGTAGAAAAGTGCAGTATTGTGTTTAATCTCACATGACGTCATTCATTGTACCACTTTTAAGTGGTACATTAGCTGGCTGAGAAGGGGATTTGTCTTAGATGGGCTCAAGAGAAAGAATATCTTAAACATGACCAAAAATGGAGAAACATAGCTGAAGAGGCTGTTTAGTAGAACTCCTATGGCTTTACTCCCTGTTTCTGAACTGTACTTGGCTAAATGTGTAGACCAAAACCTACACCTGCCTGACAGTGTAATGATGGAGTTCACTCTACTTTTTATTATTGTTCTGTTTTTTAGCTGGAAATACTGCCTCTCACATGGGAAAATATGGTAGATTTAATGCCTTTGTATATATAATAAAGGTTCTCCACAGATCTCAGTCCTAGTCATATATTTTAAGGGATATTGGAATAATGTCAGTGTTTTAGATGCTGGGATTTAAGTGACATCCTTTTGATTACAAGGCATCTCTCTCTAGTTGGCAGAGTCAGTCATGGGACAAATACCTCCCATGCGTTTAAGAGGGTAGTATTTCTATATCTCCACTAATTCCATCTGTTCCATCTACTAATGGAATCCTTCTTAGTCACTTTGTACATTTAGTCATTAAATGGAGCTATAAAATTACAGGCTTATTCTTGGATGCTATTATGCCATTGTACTTACCTGTGTATGCGGAGGTGGGTGAGCACAGAGATAACATTTCTTGGTATATCAAAAGTATTTATCCTGTGTGTTCTTGTTCTACTGAGCTCATGTGGTATCTGTTTGAGTAAGGATCTGGTAACACATCCAATGTGTAGATAGATTTATTTGAGGTAGCATGTGACACTGATGGTAGTAAAGATCATCCAGAAGTAACGGGTACATCTGAGCACCTGTGAAGTGCTCACTTGTGTGGTAGCCACTGCAAGGGTGCAGGTTTCTTTTGCCCTCTGTAAACACTATACACCAGAGTACAGTAAGATCCTTTAAATAATGCATATACAAATGCTTTCTTACCTAGAAGTTCAGCTTTTCATTTTATATTTTTCTGCATTTCATCTAGAATTAACCATATTATATGAAGGATCCATGGGCATGCAAAAGAAACTGTATTGTTTTGATTTTATTCCTGTATGGATAGTATCATTTAAAAAAGTATTTCAGTGTGACAGTAAAAAAGGAAAATATAAAAATACAATTTGCATTTGGAAATAGCATATTGAATTAGTTATTGTACCTTTTTCTTTTTTACGTAGAATCAGGAAAATCTTTATTGCATAAGCCTATAGGAAAAAAAAGAAGGCAGCATCACAGCACAACTACTATGACAAAAAAAATATTGAAATTTCTGTGCAAAAATTTGTCTTGCAATCTGGAAAGTAAGTAAAGTTGCCTTCGCCATTTGTTGAGATTCCATTTTGAAAGATGGGATGCTTTATGTTGCAATTTTTCCCTTGTAATTCCCACTTACAATAAAATATAAACCATGTCAGTCTTTAAAACCAAAACCAAAAAAATCCCTCTGAAGTCTAATGATTATATTCCATTTTAAATTACTTTTTGTCAGTGATGGCTTCCATTTCCAGATGGAAGACACAAAATTATGTGGTGAATATGAACTAATTGATTGTGTCCAAAATGAAAATGTCCTTGATTTAAAAGTCATATGTGGCAGTCACTCTGGTTTTAAAGCTGCCCTGGCATATAAGCAAGATGGGACAATCAGTCAAATAAGCTGAGTGCAACAGCTCCTCATTAAATAGGACATTTTTCTTTTTGACATCCAAAGTTTGCTGTGCTCCAGAGTGGAAGTATATGATAACAGTACCTAACATGATGTTAAAACCAAAAGTTTTAATACTTTTAAGTCACAAAAGTTTACTTAAGAACTCCAAGTATACTCCTTACCTGGGTTTTTGTTTGAAACTAGTACATGTTCAGAGGATAGTGATCCTTGTCTTTAAGGCATGTTTCTTTTGCACAATTTTTCTTTTCAGCATCCTAAATGGTGACATGTCTTGCTCAGAGAATATTGGAAGGAGACACATGCACAATCTTACGGCCTTTCACAGACCGTTACCAGGTAAACATGGGATTTATTTTTGTGCTTTTCTGGGGTCAGCTTCAGAACTCACTTTTTGATACACCTTTTCCATAGGGCAAATGCTGATGGACAATGATGAGAATAAATTGATTTAGTTTCTAGGACAATCTAAGCAAATTCTGTATCATAGTCCAGAAGGTTTGAAAGTGATATGTAATTTGGGAATGTGCCAGATTGGATAATTTAATGTACAAAACCAGAAGATTGACAAACCTGCACATATGCTGTCTATAGATACAGATTTACAGCAGCAGCTCTAGAAAAAAACAGGTAGGAGTTTGTCTTCTGTTGGGATTCATATACATTAACTGTTGTTTTCCACAGTGAGAAGTATGTGTCATTTCGGGTACCTGAGACATTCCAGTGACATAAAATAAAACTGTTAAATTTTTACATTGTTTTTAATGAGTTTGGTGATAGTTTCAGTTCAATAAGCTGTTCAGTTCCCCTTTAGGGAAGAAAATGATTCTTTTCAAACTGGAAGACACATTTGTAATTACAACTTGTTTCTTAAGTGACCACTGCTAAAATCTTAGTAAGCAGATGGTAAGTTGTGAATCTAGTATCTGGTCAAATTCACAACTCAAATTAATTTTTGTAGCATGTCTGAAAAGTCCATTCAGACAATAAAATGAAAAAAACATATTTTTTACAGGTTTAGTTATAACTTGTGCTTGATAGGAAAAAAAGGACCCAACATACTGCTTTTTCTGTACAGGGGCTCCCCCCTGCCCTCAAATAGAAAAATACTTTTTCCCTAGTAAAGTGTTATAAATACAGTGACAGAGTGCAGCAGGAACTGAGGAACTGAAGTGGTTTGTTTGAGGAAAAATCCGGAGGAAAGAAACAGATTGCAGAATGAGGTAAATGAATTCTCCTGGTGATTGAATAATTACAGAAAATTCACTCTGACATAAAGTGCACAACTTTAATATCGCACCAGCACGTCACCTTTTTATCTTCAGGTTTCCTACATTCAAGAGGACAACAAGCTTTCTTAATTCAGTAGATGAAAAAGACATTAAGGCCACCAGATGTACCTACTTCAGTTACAAAAGTTTAAGCAATCCTGAATGTGCTGTCGAAATTGGGTGATTCCATTCCACTACCGTCACTTCTCTGTTAGAAAAATCTTCTTGGCTAAGAATAGAGCACAGAAGAAAATGAAAGTGCTTTGAACTCAAAAGGGAAAGCGAGAGCAAAAGCAATCACAGCTGTAAACAAAACATGCCCAGCAATGAAACCGCATGTGCCATATCTGCTGCTGAATAGAATGCCCTGCTGCAAGTCTTTACTATGTGTAAAGATCTTTTCTTCCCCCCACCCCTTCACTATTTCTGCTAGAGGAGAAAGGCTGAGTGGCAGAGGTTCAGCAGGAACAATCTCAGGTGTCCATTTTTAAGTACAAACAAATTGGCTGGGCTTGGAGTCTTAAGCTTAAACTTTTGTCTTTAGAAAGTATAGAAAGTTCTTGCTGGGGTTTTTTTTGGTTTTTATTTTTGACACTGAACTGAAGAATAAATGCTAGTCTTTCAGGGATGACTGAGTCAAGTTTTGGATACCTTATTTAATGAGTGATTAGAGCTGGCAGGATAAGTGTGGTATTTGTTTTACTTGGCTGTGTTCTGTGCATCTTACAGACCTCCAGTATCTGAGCACTGGTTAGTTCACAGTCTTAATTTATGTTCACAGCAACCTGTTTTGTAAAGGAGGAAGTAAATTGCTAATACTATCCCTGTTTCATAAAGGGGCATTTAGACACAGGGATTAAAGGTTTAAGGAGGTATTAAGGCACTAAACCAGAGATGAATGATGGGATTTTCAAAGCTTCTTGTAGATATCTACAGACTTCCTAAAATCTGATCCTAAATATTGTTGACTGAGATTTTGAGTCAGAATAGCAAACTTAATCAGATTCAATATCAAATAAATAACAAAAGTGAAAATACAAACCCTGTCATTATACTAGGTAACAGACATTGGCTTAAAAGCTTGTTGGGCTGCTGACCTTGTCAAAAGATTGCTCTCAATAAAAGAGCAAGTGTGACAACAGTGGAGGAAGATTTTTGAGGATGTTCGGGAGAAGTTCTTAACAGAACACAGACGTACCTGTAAGAAACTTACTATTCTGTTGTTCCTTCTTGCAGGATAAGTCCTTTTGCCCTAAGCCAGAGGCTGCAAGGAGACTCTGACAGGCTTTCTGCTCTGGAAATAACAGAGGAAATAGGAGAAAAAAAGCAGTAGTGGTATATTTCCTGGTCACTGCAGGGAGAAATAACTAAATGGCTCTACCTTACATGTAGACTAAAAAAAGGTAAGTAAATATGAAAGAAAGATATCTTTACCTACAAGGTGAAACATTCTGGGAAAAAGAGTTGATGCTAATTTTGTTTTGTTTTCCTTGATGTATTAAGAAGATTCTGGCACTGTTTTGCTTTACTTCAGCATTAGTCCCTTTGGAAAATGTTGCTATGTGTCTACCTAGAGCAACAGTCTTAGTTTGCAAGCATAAAATAATGAAGTTTATTTAGGTGTGATCATTCTGTATGGCAGCTCCTGTACAGTTTTGAAATTGCTGAAAGGAACTCAGTACGTATTCTCTTTGTGCTACAGAGACTTCTTTTTTTCAGCAAGAGAGGTATCATTTGCAGAGTGAATATAAACCTGGGCTAAGACTGTTACCTCCTGATGCATTCTCTTGAGCATTTGACAAAAGCTTGGTGGTGTACACTTGACATCCTGATTGTATATATGAACCTTACTTTAAGAAACAAAAGAAAAGAAAAAATCTTTCTGGCCTGTGACATGATGTGAGCAGTGATTGCTAGAAATATTCTAAGGATAAGACCCTGCACAAAATGAAAAGGCTTTTAGGACAAGACAGATGAGACAGCAATATCTATTACTGATTGTTGCTATAAAGATGAATTCTCAATAGAATTTGCGGACTTGCTTAAGTAACCTGAATGATTACTCCTACAGTGTCAGAGAAAAATACATGGTAAGCATGATCAGATGCGCTCTTTACTAAGTGGGCTATGAGTATTGGATATGCTGCACAAGAGTGAATGTTGCTTGTCATTGAGTTTATGATTCACTGGTGAAGGAAAATAATGGGAACCTATTGGAATGTTTTGCTTGAACCAGTGTGGACAGATTGCGCATGTTAGGGAGAGCCTCATGTTAAGTGATGCTGGTCAGTAGGAGCTCATTCACTGAATGGAACAGGGCTCTGTCTGTTTTGCTGTTTGGTTAATTTCTAACATGTACGTTAATTTTCCATAAGAATGAAATCACACAAAATTTATTCAAAGAACATAGCAATCTGGAAGACTTTGTGTGTTTCAAATGCTTTTTTGTAGGCTGGAGTTAGTATTTGGTAAGTTACAAAGATGCTGGTAAGGAAAAATATTAATGAGTTTTAACTTCTTTAAAATGCAACCCTGTTGCCAATTTCTGAGGTGCATCAGTCAACACCGAGATTAGGATAATTGCTGGCAATATTGGATTTTCTCTAACATGGATGAGATCCAGACTTCATTCCTGGAAAGGCAGCTCCTTGCCTGACCCATAAAGTTAAGGCAGCAAACAGAATTGTTTTCTCCAGCTCTTCTCCCTTCAACTTTTTAAACACAAAACCCTAGATTTTCCTCCCATTTGTATCTTCTTTCTCCTTTTTCCTCATTAGCAGGTGATTTCCTCTTGGTAACAATATAAAATTGATGAAGTATGACCCACCCTTACTGGCTAGAATGGCAATTATAGAGCAGAAAAGTCCAAATGTCTATTAAGTATAAGACTGCCCTGCTAATGACTACAATTTCCTAGTATAATTCTTCTTCCAGAAGGCTTGGAAAAAAGGCAAATTAAATGCTGGCTGTCAAAGGTTTTTTTTATGATCTTACGCTTCAGGTCGTATTACTTCTATGAATCTTTCACAACAGTTCGAGGCAAGTGTGTGCCACCCAAAATGGGAACTACTGGTCGACCCACTGCAGTGTTATTATTGCCACTTCAGAGTCTCGGTTCTGCTGCTGCTCTATCCATTCATCAGCATCAATATTATTGGATTAGACTGTGGATCCAGGTGGTTAGTCATTAATTTTTCCTGACTCAGCCAACAAGGGCTGCTGCATGCTGCATCTTCCATGAAGGACAGCTTTGTATTGGGTAAAGGATGTGCTCTACCACGTTACCCACCCACTGCTGTGCAACTCTGTATATTTTTCTGTTGAGGTTCTTAAGCAGTCATAAAATTCATTCTTTATGCATGTAAAGCTCTCTATTTGGTTACTGGGACACCTATTTGACTCTAGAAATTTTGGCTGCTATTTAAAAATAAAGATTCTGCAGATAATCCTGCTAGAGTAAGAGATGCAGAGTTTTGCTGATCACAGTGCTCGTTTATGTGCAGAATAAAGAGATCACCTCTTTGTCTGTAATAAAAGCACCCTGATTCAACAAGTTCTGAATAGGTGATACCTAATAATAAACCTTACATAGAGGAAGAGTAGATTTTTATGGAAGATAAACACTGGAACACAGGGCAGGAGTATAACAATTTATATAATGTTGCAGCTCTTTCAGGGTTTGACTATACTCCTCTGTATTTGTTTTGGTCCCCCAAAATATGATGAGTATTAATCACAAATATGGGCTCCAAGCCAACCTTTCCCTATAAAAGCTGCTTTCTACCATAACTGCAAACTTGAATCACTACACAGTGATAATATTTCACTATGTCAATACAATAACCATAACCAAACAGTGAGATGAATCATGCAAGGTACTGGTCTTCTCATCTTAAACTTGCATAGTACAGTGGTGCTTTACCCAAACCCCTTGACTGAAGTACTCGCCAACTTACAGTTATGCATTGCCTCCAGATTCTGCTGGGCTGGAATGTTTAGTGCAATCTTTACATTACACAATCCAGAGACAGTGAACTAGTTATTAAAATGCCAGAGGAAGACTTTTAAGACAATAGAAGTGCCATTTTTTCTAGGCTGTGTGTATTCACTAACCCCATACCGAACAAGGAAAAAGACAGGAAAGTAAAGAAGGAAATAATGGGTTGTCATCTGTCTCTTTTCTTTTAAGGTTTCATTTAACATAAAACCCTAAGATTGCTCAAATAAAATGCTTTCTTTACTGTTCATACCACTTTGTATAATTATGATAAATTTCAAATAAGAAATACTACCATAAATTGAATCTGTGGAAGAAACCAATAGTAGCTTTTTTTTTTTTTTTTTTTGGGGGGGGGTATCCAGAAGAATTCTTCCCTTAAATAGTTTTTTAAAAAACACTCCCTTTCCCCCAAAATGAAAATGGGGTTTTATACTATTGTTTTCTTTTGTTATTAAATATATTTCTATTGTACATCTGGATGTGACAGATGGAATCTCTTGTTTGTTTGTAGTTGATTGTGGAATCTTTACTGTATTTGGCTAAAGAAGTTAAGTCTTGCGCCTTCTGAAACAAAGGTGGATTAGGCAGACAGTCTGTAAGGGGTTGTCTCTACTACTAAAGAAAAGAGTCCTAGAGCTCTCGCTACCTTCAGCACCGCATGCTCAGACTGANGGGGGGGTTGGGCAGGAGATTTGCAGTTTGAAGTGTCCTGAATGGTTTTAGGATTGTGTTGCAGCTCACACAGAGGTGGGTTTTTTTACCATGAAATTGCAGCTATGTGTTGTATGAGATCTATAAAGCCTTTTTGGGGTACTGTTATAGGATAGTGAAGAGACAAAACCAGTGTATGTGTTTGTCCATACAACCTTTTGGTAGTGGTTTCTGGAGTATATATTCCCCAAGTTGTGCCTGGGGAGCACCTGTTGTTCTGGAGAGAGCTAGTTGGGATGGTTGAAGACACAGCAGTTAACTAAATTAGTTAATCAGGAAGACAACAACCAGGTCTATTCCATTTTTTTTAGCAGTTCAGATGTACCCTGTGAGACACTAAATGCAGACAGCCCATGGTAACAGCAGAGATTATGGGAGATATGAGTTAAAATCCACTGAGTTAGTGCAAAGTCAAATTTCACAAGAAATTGAAAGACGATAATTTTCCTAAGGACTCAGAGAGGACTTTGTAGAGCTTGGTGCAGCCAGGAAGCCACTAAAACTTTGGTAACTTAGAGCAAGTCTAAAGAAGGTGAGAAATACTGGGATAATGCAGTGGGCAGGAAGGTGATGATGACACACTTTCCCCCTGCCCCCCCCCCCTTAATCGCACTTAAACTTTTTTT
>VYZV01029760.1:0-37516 GCA_013401275.1 Pandion haliaetus | reverse complement strand
AAGGCAAACACACCCCCCCCCCCCCAGCCATTTTTTTTTTTTAATTGCTGAGGATGTTATCTGGTGTGGAATATCTTTCTGATCAGTTTGGGTCAGCTGTCTCAGCTGTGTCCCCTCCCCATTTCTTGCCCACCCCCAGCCTACTCACTGCAGTGGGGACAGAGTGAGAAACAGAAAACCTTGATGCTGTGCAAGCACTGCTCAGCAATAGCCAGAACACTGGTGTGTAATCAACACTGGTTTAGTCACAGATCCATAACGCAGCATCATATGGGCTGCTGTGAAGAAAGTTAACGCCATCCCAGCCAGACTCAATATGAAAGCAATTTTGGTATTTTTGGTATGCTCCCTCTAAGGAAAAGCTGCAGGTAGAATCACATCAAAATGATACCCAGTTTGGAGCTGGGATATATGATATTCAAAGTCATGGTGACGGAAGTTTTTGTTAAAATTCTTAGGACTAGTCCTGATACCATGCAACTTTGTTCTTGTTGTTAAATCCTGGCTTTGACAAGCTCCTTCAGACACACAAGTAATGATTAGTAGTAGTGCTGTTCAGTATAAAAAGATGATGAGTCTTAAGTGTCAATACATATTTTAAATATTAAGTCTCACTGCTACGTTTATGCCTGAACATGATTTGATTTAAATAAGTGGCAGACTCCTTTTTGCCTCAACAGGAGCGTGTTCAGATATTCTGTATGCAATAATAAGAATGATGAAAACGATCAGCAATTTGTTGTAACTGCATATAACTGTGAGGAACAAATAAATCAAACAGGCATTTAAAGAATTTCCTTTTTTTTTTTTTTTGGAAAAAAAAGCCATTTGGATACTGACAGGTATGAATCTATCATTCATTTGGTGCTGATTAATAGTTTTGCTTGCAGCCTCATGGAGTAAACTTCCAAATCATGGAAACTATGAAAAATACAAGTATATAAAATATCAGGTTATTCTGTCATAAAATACCAGGTTATTCTCAGCCAGGTTACAATACTGTGTAAATCAAAATCTGGTGGAATGATCATATTCTGATTGCATTTTAATATTATGGATGCAGAGGAAAATAGCTGTCAGAATTGTAATTATGGTATGTGAGGTTTTTCAAGCTGATTGGGACATCTGGTCATGCAGTGTCACTCAGGACTAAGGAGAATAAGATAGCTAAGCTGCTTATTTAGCTTTGAAAAACTTAAACGTTTATGCTTAAATTGACACAAGAATAAAAGCAAGAGCACAGGCTGTGACAAGAATTGTTATTTCCTTTTTCATCTTGTGCTTTGTCTTTTGAAATTAAGTATCACATGCCCCTGCTCCTGCACTGTTTGTGGAATACTTTAAACGTTGGTTTTCAAATTAAAAATAATATGAAAAGTGCTGAAGTTACTGTGCCAGTTTCAGCTGAGATAGAATTAATTTTCTTTCTAGTAGCTGATACAGTGTTATGTTTTGCGTTCAGCATGAAAAGAATGTTGATCACACACTGATGTTTTCAGTTGTTGCTAAGTGGTGTTTAGACTAAGTCAGGGATTTTTCAGCTTCTCCTGCCCAGCCAGCAAGAAGTCTGGAGGGGCACAAGAATTGAGAGGGGACACAGCCAGGACAGCTGACCCAAACTGGCCAAAGGGGTATTCCATACCATGTGATGTCATGCCCAGTATATAAACTGGGCAGAGTTGGCCTGGGGGGGATCACTGCTCGGGAACTAACTGGGCATGGGTTGGGAAGTGGTGAGCAATTGCATTGTGCATCACTTTTTCTGTATATTCCAATCCTTTTATTATTATTATTACTGTTATTGCTGTCATATTATCATCATCATCATCATTTTCTTCCTTTCTGTCTTATTAAACTGTCTTTATCTCAACCCACGAGTTTTACCTTTTTCCTTCCGATTCTCTCCCCCATCCCACTGGGTGGGGGGGTGTGAGCAAGCGTGGTGTTTAGCTGCCAGCTGGGGTTAAAACACAACAGTTACTTAGTGCCAGACTTGGGAAGTTATTTAGACTGTCCTCTCTGCAGCCCTGCAATTCCATTTAATTATACTTCAGAAGTGAAGTCTAACTCAGGTGAAACTCTTTGAGAGGATCCAGTGCATCTAAATTATTTTGGAAAAGGTGACTGAAAGTGTAATTCAGAATTTTCAACGTGAAGAGGGAAAGTATGCTTTCCCTCTCCCACCCTCCAGCACTTTGTCTCTACATACCTGCCAGATACCTCTGTCATTTGAGAATATTTGTTTACCTGAGCAGGTTTTATTAAGGGGAACGTATTTCTCTTGCTGATTGCTCTAGTTTCTTCTGGGGTAGGATGGTTCAAAGTAGTTACCAACTCAAATGCTGTTCTGGGTCCTCCTTGACAGGCAAGTCTACGAGCTTACTGTGCACAAAATTTAGATACTATGTTATTCTTCACCTCAGTTCGCTACATTATGAGACTTTAATGCTGTACCTTAATAAGAAAATAAATGGAAACCTACTTTTCACTGCTTTAGAATTAGCATGGAAAATGTATCTATTGTGTGCTCTATTTTAGTAGTGACATGATAAATATGTTTTACTTATCCTCTGTGGTAGAAAGTACTCAAACTTGCTGATGCAATACATTAAAGACATCATAATACAGTCCTTGCTTTGGGGAAATTTGTCTGGGTTTCATAATATTTCTAGGAGGCTAAATGTATTGTTAGTTTATGGCATGAAGAAAGAAAATGAGCTTTCAGGCTCCCTTGAATCCAGTGTCTTGTCAATAAATTCATACTGATTTGGATGTATTTCATGTGTTATAATTTAGTTGCTTGAAAGTACTTATGATGTCTTTTTGCAGAAAATGTTAAGTAGAGAATTTTGTGCTATGGGTGCAGAATACTGAATTTGATTAGCCACATTATTTTATGTATCTATGATTTTATCCCTACAACAACTACTGTGAAGAAGCACTTTGAGAAGCAGGAAGCTCCGTATCAATGATCAAAACTAAACAGCGCAACTACTTTGTTAAATGTACAGAACTTGGCCAAATTTAGACCATGTGTTTGGTGGGTTGCAGGGGTTTCTCACACTTGATGGAAGGTACCTGAGTTTAAGATTCAAACTTTAGTATTCATTCTTTCTCTTCAATGAGCTGAACCTTTGATAATTCACAGCCTTTTAAAAACGAATGTTGGATGGGAGGAGAGAGAAGAAGGAAGTTTGGAATGGTTTAGTTCTTTGTGGGACTTGTTATAGTGGACCTAATATATAAGTGGAGCAAGAAGTATTTTCTCTACCTTCTTGCTTAGGATTGAGTGACTTTATCCCACCTTAAAGCACGTACTCTAAGTTGTTAGCAGTGGTTTAGACTAATAATCTGTTTCATTTTGGTGAAAGCCTGTAGCGGCCAACTCATAAGAGCCATTCAGATCACTGACCAAAACCATTTATGTTGAAGGAAATTCTAAGTATCCCAAACATATGCAGATCTACCTTTAAAGAGTCAGATCCATCAGTATTTTTCAAGGCGGAAGTGAGAGGAGTATTGCTAGTTTTAAAACTATGGATGTCAAGTTTTAGTTCAGAGAAGAGTTCTATTGCTGGTAAAATTAATATTTTATACAATGTACAATGATATTTTATGTGTATCTGTCTACATGCATATTCAATGATAATGTGCATCTATGTATATGAATGTGTATGTATGATCTGCCTGTGCATGTGTACATACATACACACACACAACACAGAAACTAAAAACTTGTCAATAAATGGCTGTTGTATTCTGTAAAGAGTATTGAAATGTGCAAATATTCTTCTCTTGGCACACCAGACTGAGCCTGAGACTTTCCTTGTTTTTCCCAAAAAACCCCGAGATGTACTCCCCTCTGCAACCAGTAGACGGGTGGTTGTCAGAGTGCCCCCTTTATGAATTTTTATAAGGTTTTCTGCAAAGAAGTCACGGCTGATTTTCTAGAAATCAGGAAGTTGTACTGAGATGAAATTGCTGGAAGAAACATTTGCCAACATTGCACCAGGAGTGGTTTAGAATAAACGTAGATACCAGGCTCAGTCTGATGTGCCAAGAAGACAAATACATGCACATTTCAATAACTCTTCATAGAATACAACAGCCATTTATTAACAAGTTTTTAGTAGTTGTAAAAATAAAGCTACACGTGCTTTTGCTGCTTAACTTTAGGCATCTCACTTCAGTGACACTGTTAGGAAGTTTTTCTCTCTACCCCTGCTTTATTGAGTGTGGAGACACATTGAATCAGGATGATCCTGAGAATCCAAGTTAAGCTTTGACAAACCAGCATTTCCCCACCAACAAACCCCATCATTGGAATGTTCTCCAGGTTCTACCTGAGGCAGTGCTACCTATTGCTATTCTGGTCTGCACAAGTAATCCCAAATCAGTGGATCTATTTTCTTACGTAAGGGGTCTGTATCTTACATTTCCATAGAAAATCAGTGCATGACATTTATCTAGGCCTTAACTTTTTGAGTACCTCTCCTAGCAGATTGAGATGCTTTTAGTAGTGTCTGTGCAAGAGGATGCTGCTAAACTGTCTATGCTACCTTTTTCTTCCGTAACATGCAGAGCTGTATTTTGTGGACTGGAGGTAGCAGTCCTTTGAAAAACTGTATGACAAAACCACATTCAGTTATGCTAGGCCCACTTCTTCCGTTACTTGTACCTTTGTCCACTTTCTTGTCCTCTTCACCTCTTTGGACTGTAGACTTTTCAGGGCAGTGACTGTCTGTGGTTATTGCAGATACATGGCTCATGGGGCATGTTCTCAGTCCATAGGACTGGATAAACAGACCTCAGCTGTGGATAAAAGGAACAATTTTTTTCACTATTTCTTAGGCATGTTGGACCTAACAACAAACTGGAATACTAATAGCCAGACTTTGAAAAGAGCTGAGCTAATTCCTTAGGGCACATCTGAAGTGCCTTTTTTTACACCTCATTGCAGAAAACTCTGTTCTGAAATATTTTCTGCAATGAAAAAGTAATCATTACAGTTAAAATCAATACAATTGAAAAGGCAGCTTTTTGGAGAAAGGAATGTAAATATTTTGTGACTTCTTTTAGCTATATATTTGTACAACACTTATGTATTACAGATTATTAATTTGTCTCTATTACCTGTAAAATGTAGAAGGAGATGTTTCATTAGAATTTGTATATATTTTTAAAGAAATCACCTCTAAAACTAAAATATCCATGGTAAGAAAAAGTTTCATTTGGTTTTATAACATTAGAAGGAGTGTCTGTCAAATGGAAGAATCACTTGAAAAGCTTCAGGTAAAAAGCTTTTTGGAAAATGAATGGAGGAATGGGAAATAGTGTGTTAAAAGGGGGTGAAAATTATTGTAATTTGAAACTTAAAAAGTTTGTCTGCTCAGTGCTCTCTTCTCTGCCTTCTGGTTCATCTTTAGGTTTTTGCAATTTTTTCAGTTTGCTTTTAGCATTCAGTGTTTTCTGTTGAGGAAGCTATAGAAATAGAAAAGAAGAATGCTTTTTTGCCCCTGGTTAGCCATAAGAACTCATAATGCTATATCATTCCAATAGCTGCATGTATGTAGGCAATAAGTGTACAGTAGAAACCATATTGTTATTAATCATTTGCTGGAGCCAACATACTGCTACAGCATGAGCTATTCAGAGGCATAAACTGCGTAATATTTATTATAATAAATCAATCTGTACCAGATACCCTAAGGGATCCCAAATTGTTGGAGGAGATCCAAAAGATTCTAAGTAAGACATCTTACAAATCTACTGACAGCTGAAAAATAAGAAAAAAAAAGTTATTTGTAACAAATATGTGAGGCATATAAAGAGAGATGATTTATTATGTTGGCAACCCATCGTGCTATGTATGTTCATGAAAGGAATCCATTTTTCATTTAAGATGTTCTTAAGTCTGTGATGGACTACGGCAAGGGAAAGCATATTTGAATTTCGGCTTGTAGCAAAAGAAAACCATTCAGTCATTTGATTTACTATATACAGAAATGTTGCATAGCATTATCTATTGGAATAAACAATTATAAATAAAAATGGTACATAAAAAGCAGCAGCATAAGATTAAAAGAGAAGTGTAATGTGTTCACATAGTTTAAGCTTTAGCCTTTTTCTTATCTTAGGTGGAAGGGGCTGAAACACACAAACTGGTTAATCTTTTGTTGTTGTTTTTACTTAATACTCTTACACTCACAAGCACACCTGGAAATGCTGTTAAAAGGTGGCTTTTAAAAGTATAAAATCACTGATTTGTAAGTCATGAAATGCCAGAATTAATTAAGGTTTCCCATGTATCTTAATCGTTCCACCGTGTTCAGTTTATTTATGAAATAGGCTTTTATGATATGGTGCCATAGTCTATTTCTCCCCCATCTCTTCAGGCAGATCCTTATCTATCTCACTACCCTTTGCTTTCTTTCCACATAGACCTTCTGGACTGCGGCATTCCTGTCAAAGTCTCCTCCCTGAATTCCTCCACCTCATCTAATTTATCTCCTTCATTCTTGTACTTCCATTTTGCTGTCTTTCCTCAGCCCTTCTGTCACTCTTCCTGCGCAATTTTCTCTGTCCAAGTTCTTCCTTTACACTCTCATCATTTTTGGAAGTATTTATCTCACACCGGTCCTGTGACCCAGTCTATGCCGTTCTGATCTGATTACCAACCCCATTGACATGTTCTACTTTCTCTATTTTGCCCTCTGCCAACTAAGTCGCAGGATCCTTTCTCTACTCTTTGATTCCCAATCTTAGCCTCCCTCCCCCATGGATCTTAGTCTCTGTGTAATCTTTGTTCCAGTTTACTTCCCTCTCTTGATCCACCCTTTGTACGCTCTGAATTTATATTAAAAGCTGAGTGCTTGTACTCAGCTCTGCTTTCGAAATCAGCCCTAGATTAAGTATCTGGTACAGGGCACAGCCAGCCTCTCTTTGTACACTGGTTTGGAAATACATAATTTCTCTGTGAAGGAGATTCTTGCATATTTATTATATCCTGATCAGACCTGAAAATATTGATAGAGTAAAGCATCTTCACTAATGATGGAATTATTTTAGACTTCATCTACTAAAGTGCAATAAAAATATATTCTGAACATGGACAAACTCTCTTTTATTTCCTTTCTCAAAGATCTAAAGTTATCATAAATTTGTGGACACTTTCACAGGATGAGCCTGATGTACAAGCCATTTTTCTGCCAAATTTTATCTCTTCTGTTAGGACAAGAACTCTTAAGTATTTTTGGAAGTGTGAGAAATGTCAGGCAAATGGGACAACTCGGACACCAGCCACTCTGCCTTTCATAGCATTTTTTTAGCATGACTTGATTTGGTGAACCTTCCTAGGTCTATTTTCTAAGTAGATCCAAATACAGAGATTTTAACTCAGCAAGTTTTGCAAGATATTTTATGATCCTGGATGAGGCTTGCTGATTGTACCTTCATCCAGCTAGTAGGAGCACAGGCCAGGTGACCTTAATTACCTCTCACGGTGTTCTGCCTTGGAACCTTTCTCTTCCCCATTTGCAATCTCAGCCCTGTTTCTTTTGTGTTTTTTAAGATTTTTCACTCAATTTTTTTTTTTTTTTTTACTATTTCATATTGCAAAAGGCCCAGATAACTTTGGCTTTAGTAAAACTCGCTTGACATCTTCTCTTTTAAAATCTTGTTTCTACTTCATTTTAATTCTGCTGCATTTAAACTGTTCAGATTGAAAATGCCCATGCACCAATAATTGTTCTAGGTATATTTAGCCAAACTGGTTTAGTTGTTATGAGACTGGGGAAAGGGAGGATGACTATGGTACCGTGTTAAACACATGTATTACTCCTGTTCATTGGAGAGCTGGAACACATTCTGCTTTGGAGGGGTTGGTTTGGTGCAGGGAATGGGAAAGATTGGCCCTTGTGTCGGGGATGTGCGTGTGCTTTTTCGGTGAAAATTCACCCAGAAGTAGCTACACACTCGGTAAAGAGAGCAGCAGCTCAATTCATCAGAGCCCACCTGCTCTAGTCCATCCCAGCTTTGGCTTGGAAAATGGACTCTCCACATCCAGCAGTCCCCCCAGAATGACCATCTTCAGTCCAAGACTGCAAGGACTGAGCAGGCCTTTGCCTGACATTGAGCTTGTTTGTCAGGAATTGCCTTATCACTTGCCATTAAAAATTACTACACAGTTTTGTGATACAGGTATAGCAATACCAGTTTAACATGTTCCAGCCCCTTCAGCAGCTGTTGCTCTTCATTCCCACTCCTCTGCTGCTGCCTCTTTAGTGAGCTGATGAGGATCTAAAATGTTGCCTCATCTTTTGTTTTTGAACACAGATTAGTTCAATTATGCCATTCACAGTGTGATGCCACAACTGCCATGATATTTGTTAGCAAAAGTGAGGAAGCATTGTGTTCCCTCCAGCCAGCCAGAGGTTTAGGGACAGGAATTCTTTAACGAGTTCTGCCACAGCAGCTCCTATATCATAAAAATTATGCACTCAGATTAAGGAGTCTGTGGCCTGGACTGTCAGTGCTTTTCCAGCTGGTACCCAGGCAGCAAGGAGGAAATTGCTTGTGTCAAAGGTAGACAGGTGAAGAATGAGCTACTTAGAAAGGTACAGGTTCTGTGGAAAAAATTAGCTGAGGAAAAAATATTTCCCCTGGACTTCTCAGAGCGGTTCAGGAAGAACAGAATGTCATCCAGTGAGATATCACCATCAGCGCAGGGACCTCAGGCTGAAACCATAATTTTAGTTTTTCTACTTTTGAACGCTTGAGTTTGGATTTTTTTTTTTTTTTTTATGTAATACATACTTTTGGTTCAATTCTTTCTATAGATATTTTGAGCTACTAATGTTTTGTGAGAAACATGCAAGAAAAATTCAGCAAAAATGAAACCAAATTCAGACCAGAAGAACATCTCAGTAGTATTGTAGGAATCACTAGGTATTAACTTCATGAAAATGGTAGTCAGGTATCATGTATCAAGGTAGGTAACTGCAGGTTGATGTGTGAGCAGATACTTTTAAAGTGAGAGATGCATTTACTGTAGTGAAAATATGAGCAGCATGTTTTTCTGACTTGCTCTTCTTTTTCAGATTATTATGTCTCCCTGACTGATCTCCTCTGTCTATTCCTACCATTGTTTTTTTATCCGTCACAAAAATTTGCTTTTTGCAGCTACATCATGTAATACCAGCACTACCCCAAATATTGTCAGTTAGCTGTGGGGCACTTCCTCTCTGAAAGAGATTCTAAAATCCCATATTGGAACTTAAATCCTTCAACAATAGCATCATTTTTGTTTGGGAGTCCTTTTTATGGCACATCCTCTTTTTTTATGTGGCTCATTATACATAATTTGAACATCACTTTTAAGAACTGCCATATGGTATCAATAAATAAGTCTTTAGATGCTGTCACTTATCTTCTAAATATGGTTCAATAGTGCCTAATTAAATCAATACATTAAAAACCCCACAATCTATAAAAATCAAGCATCTTGTACTGTTTATTTTAGTATTTAGATCCTGCCTAATTGAGGACTCCTTGAAGATATATCCTTCAAGAGAGAAACAGGTATTTCCCCACCCTTTAGCTTTTTATTTTATATTGCATTACACAGTTTTTATTGCATAAAAAAACTGTATAGCATATTGGTAGTTTTGTTTTTTGTATTACTTTATGTTTTCAGTCTCAGCTGGGGTCCCAGCAAAAGCTTCAAGTTGCTTGCCCCACAGCAGAAGCTGAATTGGAGATCGTAAAAGTGCTGTCCTCTTTCTTCCCTCCCCTCTACCACTCCATTGTGAGGAAACTCTAGTGAGTTCTGCATTGCAATATTAAATTGCGTATCAGCTCACTATGTAAGGGAATGATGGCAATGGCTGATTCAGCTCTGTGCTCATCTCAGACATAATTTGTATCCTGGTGTCTGGCACAGAAAGTATTCAGTGTAGCTTGGAACTTGGCCTTGACTTACTCTCTAGATGTTCAAAGAGCACTTTGATCTCTCGTAGTAGAGGTTAAGCAAATGTTACCTGTGTCTATCTTAACAATGAATTAGATTTTAAATGTGTAATCAGCAGGAGATGAATTCTGTAGATCCCTTTACAGCTGGTAGAGGATCCATCCTATCCCCTCCTCAGTTCCCAGGAACACAACTTGTTCCTTTGACTGCTTGGAGATACAAGTTCCCCAGCCCTTTTACCTTCCAAAACATCCTGGTTTCACTTCCCTGTATTCTTGCCTTTAATATTTGTTAGACACTGTTGCATGTCTAGATCGAAAAAAAAAAAAAAATCCCATAAGCATTAAATTAAAAGCCTCTGTTTCTCTCTTTCAGACATAACTGCTCTTTCCCTGTTTTGTTCTCATATGTCTGAGCTTTTTTTTCCCTCTCTGATGCTTCTCGAAGCACTGACTTACAAGGTTGTGTATCAGTAGTATATACTACAACCAGATCATCCTTCACCTTCCTGACAAGATAGGCTTGATCATACCAGAACTCATTCTTTGTGCGCACTCTGATATCCATTTTAAAAACTGCAATTAGGTATACAGACACTTGCTTGCTCCACACATACTGTCTTTTTCTTCCCATAGGCAGCCATTAGCATTCTAGCCCTTTTGAAAATTATTTGGGTGCAAAGGTAGGAAAAGAAAACCTAAATAACAAGTAGATTTGGCAACTTTCATAGCCCTGCATAAATCTGCTTCAGCGTTGATATTCAGGCACAGACTGAAATGGCTACTAAGAGCAGTGTTCTCCAAAGGGGGGTGCATGCATCTCAGGGGCTGCGCAAGACAATCCATTGGGATGTGAGAAGAAAATATTTTTTAAACATATTTTACTAGATTTAAAAAAAAACCCCAAACTATGTAGTGTTTATTTCATCTTTACCTCATTCTTTTTGATTCCTGTTTATGTTTTGTAATGTACATAATATATTAGTACAGTAGTACCTGTATACGGTTTATAAATAAATCTGTATAAATCTATATAGGAGTTGCATGCTTAACAGTTTTTACTGGTAAGGTTGCACAATCAAAAAAGTTTGGAGGAGCTGTCTTTTCAAAAATAAAGTATCAGTAAACAGTTAAATGACTACAGAAGTTATATTAAAAGGTAAACTTGTTTTAGCATTTATTTTCTACAACAGAAGGAAATACTCTAATACTTTTTCCAAAGTCATAGTATTTATTAGAATGTTTAAAAATTTGTGTTACCAAAATGGTGAGTTGAACAGAACAAGAATTAAAACAATTGTAATACAAGGCTTTAAAGATATTTCTACCTTACACTATTGGGTACATTATACTAAGGAAGCTCAATTTCTCTGCTTGTCATTGACTTTAATTTTTTCACTGGGCAAGTCACCTTTTCTAAGCCTGTATTTTTCCATTGGAATAGTAGGAATGATAACGTTTCACATGAGTTCTGTGAGGATAAATCTCTGAGTACCTTACTGCGTTCAGCCATTTATGCACTGAATGCGGCAGGTGAAAAAACAACAGGAGATGATGTAATTAAAGTTTGTCAGAAGGTATAAGAAACACTGTGGATAGGCAGGTGTTTTGGCATCTCCTCCCTTCTGCATTTTTGGCATAGCAACTGGGCTTTTCCATGTGCACATCCAGCCTAACCGAAATCACGATGTTCCTTTCTCAGTGTTCTCTCAGTAATTATTTTCCTTTTATTAATTCAGGTATCAAAGAGGTATTTATGGCTTTTCAGTAAAATGTATGGATGTGAAACCCCTTTATATTTTTCTATAATTCTCAGGGAAAAAAGCCAGGATCATCTAGTGTCTATTAGGAGATAGGGCAGCTGCCTTGGCATTGTTTTAAAAGCAAAAATCGCGTCACCCAAGGTAGCTTAATAGTTCAGAATAAGTTTAAATTACCTCTTGTGTGAGTGCACCAGTAGCAGCAAGTAGAAGATACCATTCAGCTTACTGGCTCATAGTGAATTAAATTCATCCTTACATTTCTATCTATAAAGTCTCAGTAAAATAGATAAAGCGTGGGAAGATCTGGAGCAACTTGGAGGATGAAACTGTATTACCAATTAATAAACAGAGCAATAAAACATTTCTTATTTTTTCAACATTCAGTGTATAAGAAATAATTATGATAGGCTCTCTGTAAAATCTTAAAGAAATGTAATTACAGCTTTGGTAAGGAAGCAGAATCTATTGCATTCTCTAGGAGAGTTTAGAATAAGTATTTTGTTCATTATTATATTGACTGACGTGCAGTTAGTTTTCAGAACTTTTGTTTGATTGCTGTGGAACCCTTTGCATTGCCCACTCACATTTACAGTCAAAGGTTTCACTTGAAAGGGGTGGCCACAGGTCTAATCCACATGTTCCCACAACATCAGAGTGCAAAATGGATCTGGATAGTTTCAGCCATCCCAGTGCATGGTATGCCTGCCTTTGGAGGACAGTGTGCCACAAGTCAATGTATTTGGTGTAAAACAGGGACTAAAGAAGGAGAGAACCTTTTATTTAAGAGCATTTTCTTCAATGAAGAAGAGTAGAAAAATATCCAGTTTCAGTCATTGCTAGAAAAGAGAGATGCAAGAGACAGTCTGACAAAACAGAAGCAACTTCAGGTAGCGGTAATCCCCTGAGAGAATGATTCAAATAGAAGGGGAAGTTCAAGACAAGTGAATTTGCAGATTGATTTTGTAAATTCTTTGGAAGTTTGAAAATATTCCTGGGGAGACAATAGACTGTTTCTGAAAAAGCGGGAACAAACTGGCATCTAGGAGCTCCCTTATCTCACCTTCTTTTTTGTAATACTCATGTAGGCTCCAAAAACATAAACTCACTCTGAATAAAATGTTTTTAGTTCGTTAGTTGCCTAGAAGAAGATAAAGGCATGATCTGAAAACACATATTGTTTGTATAGATTTCAAGGAGACTTATGACAGCCTCTGGGCAGCAATACAATCTGAAATTCCTGGTAACAGATTTAAATAGGAAATGGCATGTTTGTGGTTCAGAAGTAAGTGCTTGAACAGGGAGCAGAATCTCTGCCTTGTAGAACTAAACCCAAATACATGATTCAAATACATGATAACAATGTGTGTTAGTTATGAGGCAAGTGAGAGAGAATGGTATGCAGAATTAATGTAACAATGCATGCTGTGAAATTTGCAAAAGACCAAGCAGAGTAAATGAAGTGAAAGTTCATCATTACAGGGTAGTGCAGGTGAGTAGACCAATGAAAAACAAACCAATTATAGACAGTCTATGTGCTCTTGCAGATTGAGTTCAAAGAGTTTAAAAAGCTGTTACCCCCTTCAGTGGACTGTATCACTCCCTCTGTAATGATTTAAGCTGATCTGCAATTTGTTGCTTCAAAGCAGAGGTGCTCTTATTTCAGCAGTCGCTCACTACCATGGGTAGGCTGAGCTGTGGAAGCACGAGGCTGGAGCATGGTAAATGAAACTGTTCAACTTGTCTGCAGCAATATGCCTCGTACACCCTAGGTGTTACATGATACTGGAGTTTGTGGCAGACCAAGTTGAACATAAAGGGTTAACATCCAGCAAGACTTAAGAGCCCTTAGGTTAAACAGCCCTGAGTGGGGAAAATAGAGATAATGGAAAAGTATGAGAACAGCAAGGACCTCCAAAAGGAAAGGAACCAGCTACTACATGTGCAGTTTTCAGGTAGTATCTATTTTGTTTTATGAGACTGTATTAATTACACCCAAAGAAACTCTAGTGTGGATGCAGGCGAACTAGTTTAAAGGTGCCTTATTGTGATGTGGCTTATTTTCCATCTTTTATCAGAGTTGCTTGCTTACAGATGCTTCTAGCAGTACATAGTGGCATCCACACTTGGAAAGTTGCACTGCTTTGTGTAGACTGGCAGAGTAAGGCAGAGGAACTTTTCAGTGTAGATACACCCCTAAGGAAGTTTAAAATGCTCAACAATGAGACAGCAAGCTCAATCTAGTTTAACAATGAAGACTTTGGTATATTAGCGAAAGGTTCTTGGAGAAAATTTGCTGCTTAGAGAGTACAAAAGGTGTTTAAATGTAATACAGCTGATGAAGGTATAGCTTGGTGTGTTTCAATTAGGAGGAGCCACTTCTAGGGAAGACTTGAAATCAATAGTCACAAAAGGATGTGTGAGTTACAGAGGTGACATAGTCAGTCGCCTTCCGGAGAGGTGGAGATAAGGAAGGAAAGGCACAATCAAGTCTTCAAATGTGAAAGCATTTTCTGCTTTCTCAACAAGAGAAAAATGAACTGACCTGTTACCTTCTCAGCTACAAAAAAGGTAGCAATTAAAAATTAAATGAGGCATAAGTAGCAATGTGAGTTCAGAGGATATAAGAAATAAAAAGCATAAAAAGAAAAATAATAATCTAAGCTAATATAATTTAAAGTAATTCTGAAGACCAAAGCATCTTGTATAGTTGACAAAGCTTTTTCTCTGATCATTATTTAGCAGCTTTAAAATGATGCCTAGAAATGCCAAAGACACTTAGAATCATTGTTGCTACAAAAATAAATCAGTAATTCCTTTCTGAAAGAACCTACAATGTAGATAGGTACAACAGACAAAGTTTGGAAGAGAAGTACTGTTCAGAAAGGGGTTCTGTAAAGGAATCTTTAAATATCTTGGCCAGGGTCACAGAACGACTGTGTCAAAACTAGGTATCTTTTGTCTCAGGGGACACTTTTATGATAAAACCATCCTAATTTATAAAAGCATGTGATGGAAATAAGATTAATTTATAAAAGCTAGGGAAAAAAATTGGACTTTATCATAGTAGGAGTGGTTTTTTGCCACTGGTTATATCTGTAAGGTCTGCCCTTAGCCCTCCCAGTTCCTCCAGCCTTCTTGCAGAATCCGTGGGTGTGCACCTCAGATTTTTCAGGTGCTTTGTCACTTGCCCCATTGAGCAGCAGGCCCACACTCTCCTCAGCCTTTCTTCTGTTGCCAATGTACCTATAGAAACCCTTCCTGTTGCCCTTCATATCCTTTGCTAGTTTGAGCACCATCTGAGCTTTGGGCATTTCCACCACAATCCCTGCAAGTGCTCTATGTTCTTCCTGGGTAATTTGTCCCAACTTCTTACTCTGTGTACTTCTTTTTTACATTTGAGCTCAGCCAGGTGTTCCCTGTTGATTCATGCTGGCTTTCTGTAACACTTGCTTTACTTACCCCACAGTGGGTTGAGCCATTCTTGTGCTCTGAGGATGCTGGCCTTGAAGATCAGCTGGTTCTTCTGGTCCCCTTTGCCCTCCAGGGCAACATCCCAAGGGACACTACCAAGTAGGTCCCTGAATAGGCAGAAATCTGCCCTCCTGAAGTCAAGACTTGGGATTCTGCTACTTGCTTTACTTCTCTCAGGATTTTAAACTCCACAGTCTCATGCTCTTTGCAGCCAAGGCTGTCCTTTACTGTCACATTTTTGACCATTTCTTTACTGATTGTGTGTAATAGTTCCAACAAAATATTTTACTGAATGACTGATCAATCACCTGCATCAATACAATGTCTTCAAGACACAGTAGAAATCTCCTGGATTACTCGTGCCCAACTCTGTTGCCTTTCCAGAAGACATTTGGATGAAGGTACCCATGAGAGCCACGCTGTGATTGCAAGGCTTCTGCCAGCTGTCTACAAGCTTCATTTACTTCTTAAAAGATTAAGCAAGCAAAAAAGCCTGTGCCAATCATGATCTTCTGTTCTCTAACCTCATGCCTAAATTCTCAGCTGACTTGTCACCACTTCCTCTGTGGTGATGGTTCTGTGCACTCCAGCCATTACTTTGCGTACAGCAAACGCCTTCCTCCTCACCTTGCCAGCCTGTCTTTCCTGAAAAAAATGTGCATCCATCCTTTGGAGCGCTCCAATGGGACCTACCACACCACATCTCTGTAAACTCAATGAGGTCATAGCTCTACAGCTCCTATGTGTTTCCCAGGGTGTGAACATTTGCAGCCCCTGTGGTCTTCTTTTTCAAGGGAAGCATGAGAGTTCCCTTGCCCCGTGGTGCCCTAACACTTCTTTACTCCCCTGTACCTGGCCTTCTCTTTGGATTACGACACCTCCCCAGTATACCTAACTTACAGTTCTCCTCACCGGGTTAGCAAGCCTGTTTGCAAAAACACTCTTGCCCATTTTGTCGAATTACTCATTCCTCAGAGGGTCCCATGATCACAGAGGCCAAAGCCCTGCCTGTGCCACTACCTACGCACCCAGATCTTGATCCAACGGGTATGTCCACTCCTACCTGAGCCTCTCCTTTCACTGAAAAGATTGGCATGAAGATATTTCTTTGAATATCTAAGCTTTACAGAGGCTGCCATTTTTAAACTAGAATATACATATTAAACTGCTGAATAGTCATAGTTTTCTGCCTGCCTTTCTCAGTCAGGCATACAACAACATCAGGTCTATTACTCAAGCCTTTTTTGTATAAATGAACACAAGAAAATACTTCATCCTGAAGGGTACCTAGACACAGTAATAATATATCAAGGTGTTTCATACTTTTGTAATCATGGAAAGTGGAATTTGTGGTACTTCTGCATGAATTACTTTTAATTTTTCTGTATTAAGTTAGAAACTTTGTTTTTCTTCTAGAGTTCTTCTTTGTCATACCCAATAGATGATGATTTGTTTAAAACCACAAGCCCTCATTCAATTTTTAATTAAAAAATGTTAAGTTCATTTCTTGTCAGTAAAACAAATATTTGTTATTACTAATACATTTTAATGGCAAGCATAGTACTTCATAGTGTTTATAGGAATAGTGTATGTACTGCAGTGCTTCATCATGAATTAATGCCAATCATTCCACTAGTGCACTAGAACTTCTCTGAAGGCAAATACATTTCCCAGTCAGAAGAGAGAATTCTTCTCTAAGAATGGCCGTTGAACCATCAGATTCATACATTAAAATAATGCAGTGCCTTTTCTTGTGCTGCAACTGATATAAATCTTTCCTGAAATACCAGAGTATTTAAAAATCTAGCCAAAAAAGCAATTAAAATGGACAATCTTGCTCAATGTGACAATAACTGCCATAAGTCAAGGCAATTTTGTCTTATTTCTGCCACTTTTCTGCTTGTCTCTGCATCTTTTTAACATGTGTGACTGCTTCTTTCTCACCACTGTGATATTCAATAAGGAAACTACCCCTTTCAAATGAAGAATAGAGTCTGTCTTGTTTCAGTTCATACATTACTATTTAATAATATGGTCTGATAGATAATATAACTGTTTATTTGTTTGGTTTTCAGTCAGCAAAGAGGACTAAAACATGATGTTTCCAATGTTTGTACAGGCTGGTGATGATTGTATCTATGTTATTAGATCTAGATATTTTCTTTCTTTTGCTTCATTTTAGAAAGGCTGAATGTAAATATTATGAATATCCTCTGTATAATTTATAGTCCTTCTGGCATTTGAAATGGGCAAGTTAATTTAGAAGCAAGTTTCCACAATCGCTCATGTAAAACCTGGAAGAGCTGAAGTCTGAAAGTCTGCTTAACTGCTTTGGTTTTTTTACTATAGTTGTGGTTTTGGGAGCTGTATCTGGCTTTTATTCAGGATGCAAATTAGTGGGGTGAACTACCATAATGAAAACTGTCGATTTAAAAGTTTTGTCTTACAACTGTAATCAAGAATTTGTTGTCAGTGATAAATCTGAGCATAATACCTGTGCCCAGATAGGTCTTGGACTTCCAAAAGTGCTCTGTGTGGATGGTCAGCAGCAGATTTTACAGTTCAGGTGCCAAAAGTATCAAGTAATTGTGGGAGATCTGTAGTGATATAAAAAGTAATCCCTTGCTTAAGAATAGTCTATAAAGTCATTAAAACATCCCTATAGTAAGGGCCTCTCAAGCTATTATAAGTTTTCAGCCTTAACTTTCTGGATTTTAGAATACGCTTGGTAGAAAATTTATCTGTATAGTACTATAGAATTGTTCTAATTTCTCTAAGTGAATGATTTTCAAGAGAAAACTGACTTAGAAAGGAAGAGTAATGTTTCTGAGAAGTAACACAGTCCACCTAAAAACTTGTGTGATCTTTTGTTAAAATGCTTGTACTAAACGAGTGCAGGAGTGAGACCATTTACAACCAAAGTTTCTTTTTCTTTATTTTTTCCCCAAACAAAAAAGAGCAAGTATCATTACTCAAGGCAATCTCGACAGGTTTGCAGACACTGTTTATTCCATGTGCATGCTGATATAATTTTTCCTGGTCTTTGACACTAGAGTTTGCTTGTTGCATTAACTCCTTGAATGTCATTTCCAAGGGTACTCTGATTTTTAAATGAGCAAGGTCTCAGATTTGTAAGCTCCTTAATATGCACTCACACTTTTTTAGCTAAATACTAAATAGGCTGTTCAGTCATAGAGTTTTTTTTTCTTTTTTTCCTTAAAAATAATGTGGTTTGTGACAAGAAGATCAGAGAAAACAGAGGATCAATATACCTGGTAAGGAAATGAAACAAAATTATGCCTTGTCTCAGCTGATAGATTTTGTCAAAATTCAAAGAAAATTTTTAAGGTCTGAAGAAATAGGTTTTCTCTCTTCATAGATTTTTTTTCCCCTAGTATCTACACCTTTTTCCTAATTTTCATTGCAGTCCTTCCTCATCCAGCGATGAGGTTTATTCAGCAGCTGTGGAGGCAAGAGCAACCCCACACTAGAATCAATTTGTTTCTGTTTCTCATGTTAATGATCTAGAGTGTAAACTCCACTGCTTGAGGTTTCTGATGCAAAATCTGTTCCTTTACCCTCTATAGAAGTCATTGCTATCTTATTGATTGGGATCAGATACATTTTATTTCCCTCTAATGTGAATGAAAAAATCAACTACTGGGAGAAAAACCCACACATATTCAGTGAATGGTTGGCTATGATTTTTGGAAATTATCTTTATTATATGTATCTCCACTAGACAAAGCCTTGAGCAACCTAATCTGACTTTGAGGTTAACTGTGCTTTGAGCAGCGTTTGAAGGGCCCAGGACCCCAGATGCCCCCTTTCCACGTAAATTATTCTATAACTTTATATATGCAAAATGTGTAGTCAATGTGCATGCGCACATCACATAGATACATTTAAACACATCTGAATTGTTTGTTTTGTTCTTCAATATTCATAAAACCTGGTCAAATGACATGTCTTTGATATTAACACATGGTGTCTGTGGCTTAGCCTGTAAACCCATGCTATATAACTCGATCTTCCTTCACTATGTTGTTGTTGGACTATTTGTTAGCTTGGTTTTAGTGCTTTTTTGTGATGTATATAAGCCTTATTGACTTGTATCTATGATCAGATTTTATGGAAATTATGTATGAAACTGTGATCTGTTTCAGGCTCCTTGCTGACATACAAAACTAAGCTCATCCTGGAATCTGTCTTTGTTTACAGGGGAGAAAATTGTCCATTCACAGTGAACATGAAAGCAGAATTAACTGCTAGATCCCAGAGTTGTCCTCTCTCCGGGGCCACAACATAGCAGCTCACCAAGGTGCAGCTGCCCAGCAGAATGAGAAAGGCAGAGGATGGTGGAGAGCTCTGCTTCCTAAACGCAGGAATTTCGTATGGGTCAGGTTGCTCTTTTGAGAGAGAGGAGGAACACAGCACTTACAGCGTGTGTACAAAGAAAGTGAGTATGCTGACTAGGCTGGAAAGTATTTGGAATTAATAGTAATTCCTAAATTACGATCCACCAGGAAGGGAAAAGTTAGTGTCTGATGAGGCAAACTGCATCAGTGTCCCATTTTCAGGGAACCCAGTGGGAATATGGATGTTGAAAGCGTGGTTGTAATTGTGTTTTCCCTTCTTCATAGATCTTCTGCTTTAGAAACATGAAGAGAACACAGCAGGCTCTTGGTGAGTGTAAACAAAGTCTGCAAGATAACCCAGAATAGGAAAGAGAATTGATATAAAACTGCTAAAAGTGGTTTGCCTCTTACTAAAACAAGTGCTAGCACTTCCAATTTTATTAACTTCTCCTTTGGGTACTTTCTTGCACATCCACTTCCTCCCAGTGTGGAGTTTAGGGAAGCATTAATAATTTCTTTTTCCTTCTAAAATGATTCTGAACAGTTGGACCATACTGTACTGAATGTATGGGAGTCTGCCTGGTACGCTTGCTGCCTCTCTGAAGTGCATTTGCATTTCTTAAACATATGTTCAATTTTTCTGTCTTTCAAGTTCAACCAGTGTACTGAGTCCCTCATGTTGAGCATATTCCAATAGGTTCTGTGCAGAATGTTTGTTCTATTTACTAAACACAATAAAGAATGACCAAAGATATTCTCATGCCATTGCTGCCATACAGGCTTAGAGAAGTCCTGCAGACCCCAGTGTGAATGAGTAAGTGACACCTTGCCAAGGGGTGGGATGAGGCAGGAAAGAGCAAAAGGTGCAGAGTTCAAATACAACAATTTGAATACAACAACGAGGATACATAGCAGGATAGACTGGCCAAGCCCAGCTCGCTGTGAGAGTGCAGCTGCATTGGGTAAGTCCTAGTCTGGGCCCCCCAAGGCCTGCAGCGAGGGCTTAGCCTGGTGGTGCAGAAGCTGTAAAAGGGCAGGGGACAGGGGGAGCCGTGAGGATTTGTCTTGAAGCACATACCAAGTCGAAGCTGTGCGCGCTGCCTGCCTCGAGGTCCCAAGTCTACAAGAACACTTCAGCGTGATCAGGGAGGCACCCGGGATTGGTATAAGCATGAGCGGGTGTATGTCTCTGAGTGAGTGCTTTACCCTGAATTTCCACATTTCTTCTCTGATACTCGCAGTCATACTGAATTGCACATATTTTATATCTGACTACTTCTTTGCGCAACATGGTATTTTGAGTGGTAGCTTTTGCTTAGTATTGCAAAAGAAGAATGGGAAGACTGATGTTTAAGCTGTCTTTTGTCTTACTCATAGCTATCTAAAGATAATAGATAAATATAGGAGTTAAATACAGAATTTCAGTCGTCCTTTTTAAACCAAAATTGTGCCACCTACAAAAAATGAACTGAAGTTTTAACAAGCAGTTTTCGTATAGCATCTTCCATTTTCAGAGTTTTCAAATGTTGCATCCTGCAATCCAGTTATGGCTTATTTAGTGGATGAACTTGGTGAAAGTTTTAATCGAGCCAAACACGTAGCAGTTCAAGAGCGATGACATTTCATGCCTCTTTTTAGTTGGTGTGATATTAATATACTTCTAGTTTCCTCAGAAGACACTTTTTTTCTTATTCTGGTATTTGACAATGAGCTAACATTTAAAATGCAAACAGAGAGACTTTACACATTGCCTGTAGTAAAAAAGCATTTTCTTCCTATTTACAATATATCCAGTAATGGGAAAAAAGTGATCCCAGTACCATGCTAAAATAAATTTGAGCAATTTCATATTGCAGGAAAACTGGCAATTTAAAAGAAAAATCTGTAGCAAACATAGGAGAACTGAAATAGACTAAGCTATTAAATAAATAAAAAAATCACAAAATAGAAATACATAAAATTCTAATAAATTGACCAAATGGAGAAGGGCAAATTGAAAAAGAATGGTACCATTTTGAGTATGAGAAATTTGCATAGGCAAAGTTTGAAGCAATGCTCAGGAAGTTTCAGGTGGAATTTCAAATTAAAATCATTGTTATCTAGTCACTTTTTTGTCTAATCTGACATGTAGGGGAATAGGGCTTTTAGCTGTTTTACTACTATTACCAGCTCTTCAGCATAAATTGAGAAACTGTATCCACACGAGTTGTCATGAAGATGTCTGAGAAATCAGATTTCAGCTTCTGAGCTGCCTGCAATGGCCAGCAGTGTCTTTAACAACTACTATCGGCTGATCATGGTGTCCTTTCTTAAAGTTTTCTGAGTTCTTAAATGAATTACAATTTTTTTCTGAGTTGCTCTTCCAAACCACATTGATTGCCCATAGTCATGGACTACAGTGAATATTGGGAATCCACATCGTCCTTTTGGGATCAGTTTTAGTTTAGGTATGTCTGTCAATAATATGGGGACAATTGCCTGGGTTTTAAAGGAATTTAAGAAGAAGAATTTTGTTGTGTTTCACCATGTATGTGTTTCAGGAAAATTAGACTATTTTATTAGCAATTATCTGTCTCCAAATTACAGGGGGGAATGAAGTGTAAAACAATTGGCTTCAATTACCTTGAGCTGGTTTCTTGTTTTCTCTGTCTTCAGAAATAACTCTTCTGATTATTCGCGAAGTGAAATCCTTTTCAGTTTGAACACAGGATTACTCAGCCTTCCATAGCTGATTTTATTGAGACTAATGGGACAAGATGCTGAAAAAGGTCCGGATCTTGCCAAAGGTTAGGCTTGTTCTTAACTCCAATACCTCTGCAATGTAAAATGCATAGTAGCCTTTTCAATTTTTTATTGAATTTTGTGTTGCTAAGTAATGTGGCATACTTTGAACTTACAAGGGACACTTGGGAAAATTAAAAAATTAACCAAAAAAAAAGATGCAGATATTTTATCAAAGTGTATGAAAAGTATGTATGTAAAGGGAGGAAAGTCTGGAATATTCTTTGAAATGAAGCAGCAGTGGGAAATTGTACAGTCCAGGCTTGAAACGTTGGAAGCACGTAAAGGAATAATGCATCTAGCCAATAAAAACGTGTTGTAGGGAGGAATGGTAACTGAAATTTGCAAGACCAGTGAAACATAAAAAATTTAAAATAGAGGAGAAGATAGTCATTACTGAAGGAATTTGAAGAAGGGAAATATATTGATGGAAAATATGTCAATTGCCATGGAGATAAATAAAAAATTTTGAGGTGTTTTTGCTAAAAGATGGTAGGTATGACCTTATACCTATGTCACTAATATTCTCAGAGACAGGGAGTCAAAGAGAGTGCTAAAACCAGTAGTGTTTTGTCAAAGAAATACAAGTTTTAATACTGGAATAAATCACTGTGATAGTTTAAATGCCAGACTATTAAATAAGCTCTGGGAAGATATGGCAGAGTGTTAGCATACATAGTCCAAATGTCTGGAATCAGCCTTTGCACAGTAACCTGGATACCATACGGCAGTACATTTCAACATCTATTACAGTCTTCATCATTCAGTAATGGTACCTAATGCTGAAAGGTGAATTACTAGGTTGCTGAAATGAAGGGCTCTGAACTCCAAAAAGGTTTAGATTTCACACATTTGATAGCACACTGATATTGCATAATGATTTTTCTCATCTCACAACACTAATTTCCTGGTGATAATTTAATTACCTAGTCCTCCTCTGGCATCAGTTAGGTTTTAGTTATAATTAGTTCTTTTAAATATATCAAAAAACATTGAATAAAATTGGGAATCCCAGTCAACCTTTAAATCATTGTGCTGTGTTCTTTAACTGCTGATCTAGTGCTTTCAACACATGGCTTCAAAAAAGTGTGGATTTCTTTTTATCCTTGTCAAGTAGAAGTTACGTTTAAACCTGAGATGGAAAATATTGACCCTATTGTTTACTCTGTTAAGTGGGTCCATAACAACCAAAAAAGTGTTTATCTTACCAAATCTTATTTCCATATGTCTAATCATTCATTGTCACTTCTTACGGAACTATAAAAATCAGCTGTGAGTCAGCTCTGTTAAAAAGCAGTGGCATGGAGTGGAAAAACATTAATCCAATCCTTTGGTCTGTTAATATCTTCCACTCCTATTAAGGCTCAGTATAACTCAGAACTGACCTTTGTTAAATCCTTGTCGATTTTACGTTAGCCCAGCCTTTTTTACTTGTACCTAACCTGAATTTGCACTAGGTGAGAGTTTTTGCTGTAACTTTGGGCTGTACCTGTTCTGCCTGCTGAGATGCCAGAGCCTGGCACTAGGAGTACCAGTCTCTACTTTTGCATTTAGAAATATTTGTGCCACCAGGTCTGCCTCTGCGGCTTCTCCAGCTCTCATCTCCCCAAAAGGAGTTCACACCACCTCTTCATGATAACGTGAAGCAGTCAGTGACAGATTTTTATGACCGCCTTTGAACTCTGCAATATGTTGAAGCAGTCTATGCACAACATCACAGCTAAAGCTGCACAGCAACTCATAAGGAGACCTGTCAGTGGTGGTTTAGCCCAGCACAACAACAATGCTAGACAGTCAGAGAAAAGAACCACAACATGGCACTCTTCTAATAAAAATACTTCAAGCTAAGATAAATGGCAGAAGGAGCTTCAATTACGAGTAATTATGTTGTTGAAATATTTTCAACACTACATGATGCAATTAAACCCTGATCACCAGTGGTACCCAGCCTCCTTTAAAGAAGGAATAAGTATTCATTATGGAAAGAGAAAATTATATGTAGTGTAGAGACACAAAATATAAAACAATCGAAATCTAAACCAAAACCAAATGCATTACAGAAAAGTAATGAACTAGTCAGCAGACAAGATGAATGGCTGACTACCATTCAGAAGGGTCTAGGCTTGAATTTGTTTGTACAAGGATTGATTTGTGTAAGACAGAGCTTCCCTTATGTCTCTTAATACATCCAGAAGTTATTCTTCCAGGTCATGAAAATATGTGAGGGTAAACACCTTTCAAACTATTAAAATATACCTTAGTTTTTTGCAAAAGACTTACAGCACCTCTGCAAATTCTCGCAATAATGTGTAATGGAGATATGCATAGTAACCCAGAAGAGGCAGAGATTTCTGTTCGGGCTAAAACTCTGGTTCCTGCTATCATGACAGTGCTACCTGTGACAGTGCTATACCAGTCTTAGGAGATGGTATTTGATACTCAGTAACACTGAATGAGAAAAGTGTCCTAGACTCCTTGCTGTGACAGACAGAAGAATTCATGTCTGGAATCCTATAGAATTTCCTAGAGACCAGATGCACTTAATCATAATATAAAAATTATTAACTTAGTCAAGTAATTACCCAATTTGATGACCCTTTTTCCATCTTCATTTTATTGATAACACTTATTATTCTTTTGTGGCACATGCACTTAGTCTTCTATTTTTAATTCATTACATGATTTTTAATTTTTTATTATTCTGTTCCATCTAAAATTGCATTTTTCATAAAACAGCTGTTAATGACCATGAGCCACAGAATTAGAGAAGCTAGAAATTACATGTTCTTTTAAGTTGAGAGCGTTAACTCTGTTTTCCCATGGCATGAGTATTTTCAATACGTTATTTTGTAGTGGTTTGATTTAACTGTCTTGAGTAGAAGGGATAATACATATGATGCCAGTAATATTTCAGCTGGCTTGTTTTTCAGAACTTTCTGTTTTGACTTGCTTTTAATTCTGTGAATCGCAAATCACTAATGAGGCACATCTCCCTACTTCCTAAAGTAGGTAATCACTCAATTGACTGTAGAGGCATGTTCTGAAACACAAAGGCACTGTGCAACTTCCTTGAAATTATACCGCAAGCTGAAATAATAGAGGGGAAAAAAGAGGAATGGTATTCAATCTATAGTAAGGAAATCTTTAGGAAAGAAACAAAACTCATAAAGAAGACTTTTCAATCTTGGAAGAATGGGTGATTTACTACCTTTTACAAGTCAAACATCATCCTAATGGGAGCTAATAGATTTTGAGACTCCATTAGACTTACGAACGTGAACAAATTTGTCTCAAGAAACATTTTGAATGAAAGTTCTAAGTGAAAATTCTACCATCATTTCAGTTTTTTAAGCAGTATTTTATCAACAAGGACCTTTAGAAGTAAAATCCATGATCTTGAAAACTGTCAAAGGTGTTGGTTAAGATGTTAATGATAAAGTAATGTTGAGTATAACATTAATAGCAGGTGTTCAGTGTGGCAGTCCTGTTTAATTCAAGTCAATATTGCACAATGTTCTGGTTTCAGCTGGGATAGAGTTAATTTTCTTTCTAGTAGCTGGTATAGTGTTATGTCTTGGATTCAGTGTGAGAAGAATGTTGATAACACGCTGATGTTTTCAGTTGTTGCTAAGTAGTGTTTCCACTAAGTCCAGGATTTTTCAGCTTCTGATGCCCAGCCAGCAAGAAGGCTGGAGGGGCACAAGAAGCTGAGAGGGGACACAGCCAGGACAACTGACCCAAACTGGCCAAAGGGATACTCAATAACATCCAATTCTCTCCCCCATCCCACTGGGTTGGGGGAAGTGAGTGAGTGGCTGCATGGTGCTTCATTGCTGGCTGCGGTTAAACCATAACACACAAGTACTCATCTTCTCAAAGGCTTTCAACTAAGCCTTACATAAAACAGAATCCCAATATAAATGCTGTTATTTCTTTCATAATACTTATTAAATTATCCTTGACTAATCAGACTGAAAAAAATGCAAGCCTTGCAACATGTTGATTAGGAGCTCATAGTAAGGCTCTGCATATATGTGTTCAGCTAAATTCAGAATTCTCTTATCTGGAACCCTGATTGATGCCAAGAGAAGAGGTCACAGCCAGACAGGCTGATCACATGCTTTCCACTGTTTGCAGGACTGGCAGTTCAGCATATGCATCATTTGCTTGGTGCCACAACTTTGCATTAACTTATCTTATGACTCCCAAGACAGAAATTCTAAACGTTACCATTTAAAACAATATGTAGCTGTAAGGGTAAAAGAAATACCAGCTTGAATTTTCTTTATCTAAGGGTTTGAATTTTGACATTAGTCTCAGATTCTATTAGAATAGAGCAAGAACAATGAAGATGATCCCATGGCATAGAATATACCCAGAACTCTTCTCATTTTCAGTATACTAATGTGCCATAAGGAGATGATGGCTGGAAGGAACGAGGAGACAAACACCTTTTCTTTTATACTGTATAGTTTAAAATATTGGGAAAAGTGCTTTACACATGTATTGAGATCAAATTCTTCATGGACAATAATTTCCATAAAGAATTCTATCGACGGGGGTATTGATTGGGCTTCTAAGAACCTGAGGAAAAACAGTCCTGGGTTGGCTTTGTCTTTGTTTTAGACTTTGCTCCTTTCAGCACACCTGAGAGGCAGATATTGTGGGCCAGTAGAAGAAAGAATAGGTCTGTGACCTGTGAAGTTTTGGGCTGTTCCTTCTGCTTTTTCATCTTAAGAAATTAACAGTGTGAGATGAAGCTACCTCAATGGTAACATGTAAGGTTGGTTCAGGACAGATTCCAGCTGTCTTTTCTCCAGAATCTGGAGGAAGAAGGTAATTCCTGGACATAGTACTTCAAACAAACCTGGCTGCCCTTTCCTGACATGAGAAGAAACCTGAAAAGAGCCCATTTGTGCTGTTAAACGTCATTTTCTCAAACTTTGGGCAAATAGCCCACTTTCTTTTGTTATAATTTGGAATGCCTTTGAAGCAGAAACCTCCAAGGAGGGTCTGAAACAATTTCCAAGAAAAAGACTGTAATTACTTTGTACTGCTTTGTTCAGTGAACTGAAACAGAGCCCTAGGCAAGGGAGAAGTTTGTATTTGTTTGCCTATAAACTCCACGTATGTGGTGCCACTACCCCGATACACTACTGTAAGATGTGTGTACCATGGTCCGTATCTCAACCCTGATTGTCGCTGCACTTTGGTAATGCTGCATCATTTAGCAAGGGGAGCTTCTTTATGGCTGTTTCTGTCAAACTGCCATTTTTAGTAGGTTCCAAAAGCAATAGCAAATCACTGTGTAAGCATATTTCTTGGAAATAAATAATGGTAATTCAAAGTTGAATTATTCTACATACAGCGCTCCAACCTGAGTGTTCCTCACCATCTCCTAGAATGACTTTAATTCTTGGGTCTGCTGAGAACAAACACAAGATGCATTTTTTAAGACATCGAACTATGAAAGAAAAATTAATTCAGAATGCTTTCAAAATTAACTGCTATTAACTGTCAGCGTAGTCTCATATAAAGAGAGCATGTTCTTTTTCCCTCTTTATTGGCTGGTTAAAAGTACTCCAGAAAAGAGCTTGTCCCCTCTGCCATGCTTGAAATGTGAAGCTTTTCTACACCAGGAGTAAAGCCCCTGTTAAGAAAGTTGTCTTTTAGCCCATGTGTTTTATAATTTGGCTAAAAATACCTGACGTTTTAAGGGAAGGATCCATATTAAAGAAGTGGATTATTTTCCATAGGATTAGTAGCTATCTATTTAAAAAAAAACAAAACCCAAAGGAAACAAAAAAAAATCCCTCCTGCCCAAAAGCAGAACACTTCAAAAATTCATCATGGAGTTTGTACAATTTAATGTCATCTCCAGCCCTGCCTTGAGCAGATGTGCTGTAATTCCAGAGGAAGCGTAGTGACTCTTCAGCAAGCTCTGTGGCTGCCTTCCCCTTGCAGAAGTGTCTGTTCTGGTTGAAAGGGAAGGGGCTAGCAGGAACAAAAAGAGAAGCTTTAGATGAGATTACTGCAGAAAAAATAATTGAAGTGGCTGGTTGCAAGCTTGAGATTACATTAAAAGCATAACTAAAATTGATTTGGATCTGTGCTATAGCATTATGATAATGAAGTCTGTGGCCTTACCAAAAGATTATAAACATGACTTTTAAACTCCCTTTGATATTCTTATTACAACTGCCCTTAAATTCATTATGAGTTTCTAGAAGGTCATCTTGTTACTAAACATGCATAGTTGGCTCAACTGAATATGCTCTGATAAGTCTGAAAAAACAGCTGAGTAAAGAAAAATATTAGAAATAAATATACTGGATATTGGATCTTAGCTTTCATTGTACTTAGCAGGTGATCTCAGTCTTGAACCCCAAAACTCATCAACACCATCATAAATTTTATTTGTAAACTATATGTTCCTTCTATTATAAGAATGTTTGTTACTTTCCACAGGACTTGCATCTTTTGTGCTTAAATGTAGCTCATCTGTTAAATTTGCTCTGTCAGCAATCATTTCACATTTAAAAACTTTGGGGACTTCTTTCTTTTTTGGTGGATTTTTTTTAGTAAAAGAATGTTTGGACATAGCAGAAGTGTTAACCAATACGTGTGTGTGAGTTTTTGATTTTTGTTGAAGTCTAAAGGAATGTAGAAGGTCTCAAAAAAGGCATAGATTTCAATCAAATTATTTTAACGTTATATTTCTGAAGTGCTAAACTAATTCAGTACACTAACAACATGAATTACTGGTCTGGATAAGGTAAGATTGTTTAATTTCTACTTAATAGCGCTTTACTTATTCTTAATAGCCTGGCTGCTTTGTGAGGCCATTGGAAATAATGTACGTTTTTGTTTTCTTAAAACTGGAGAGTATTCTGAGTTAACTTTGTTAAGTAAAAAAGTTACTTAACAATGTTGCGAGGGATTTTATTTTGAATATGCATACATATAGAAACTTTTATTGTGCCTCCTAGTACTTGTAGAAAGTCAATAGGCTAAAACGTGTATAGTACACAAATGTTAGGAAAATCTGATATATATTTAATATGGCAAAGACGTACAGAGGTGTTGAGAAAATCTGGTATATATTCAGTGTGGCACATGTCAGAGTTGAATAGAGTCTTTGACTCTTGGGGATTTTTATCTGTATCCCTTGCAGACTATTGAAGCAGCAAGGGTTCTTTATGTTCCTAGGAGCAAGTCTGCCCTGATATCTGTCAAAAGTGCCATAGCTCCTAGCAGTGTCAGCCAGGCTTTCTAGGGATCACTAATTTTCCAGAAATTTCTGCAGGTTAAGAGAAACTGGAAGCCTTCAATAGCTCACTAGTGCTCGCTTCATCCTTCCTCGCTTCCCTTTTGAACTGCTTAGCAACCTAAAGACAGGTGACAACTTTTTGGCAATATTCAAATGTAAACCTCTGACTCAAGGTACCAGAAAGACATCTTTAGATAGATATAGATTAAGGTGGCCTAATTCAGAAAATCCTGAGAAACTAACGGCATCAACTGATTTTCAAAAATCAGGCTATTTTCTAGCTATATAAATATGTCCTTAGACAAACTATCATTATCTATTTTTGAAAGTATTTGCCAGATAAATTCTTTGGAGGATACTGTCCTATATTAAGGTTTGGTTTTCTGAAAAAAAGGAGAAAGCAATTGAGATTGTGATATTTTATATCTGTCTATTGATTTATTTATTTTTAAGAGATGAGTGATTAGATGAGGTAGACCCTCCTGGAAGGAGGAGGCAGGTTGCTGCTGCAGAGGACCAAATGAGCCTTCCCTTGCAGGAGCGGAGACTGGATAGGTTGTAGCATAGGGCAGGCAGATACAGAGACAAAGCAATGCATTGGCAGCCTGCAACTCTGAAGAGACTATTGAGAGAAGGGAGCAGACAGGCAGACCTCTGAGGTGGCAGAGTTAAATAGTCAATGCAAAGCTTGATGCATCTCAGAAACCTTCTGTAGTGCTACAAGCAAACCTGGAAGCAAGGAAAATGTGAGAAGGAAGAGATTTTTTGTATCTATTCTGTCTGTCTTAAATGGATGTCTTGATTTAAGAAGTAAAGTATTCAAGTTTATAGTCTAATAAAGCTAGATTGATCTAAAAGGCATCTTATATTTCAGGATGCTCATTATAATAAAAAATTTTAGCTAAACTTCCTCAAAGCTCTGACTGACTCTGGGCCTTGCCAGAAAGATCTACAAGTAAAAAACACTTTGCATATGATCAAGGAAAGAAAGAAATAATATTAATAAAACAAGCATGCTTCATTATTATGTTAATGAGATTTTTATGATTATGAAATACATGTGAAATTGTATAGGTTGCAAAGACCATCTACCTCTTTAGATCATCTTATCTTGTGGTAGTACAGCACCAAATGCAATTTGGACCACAGCAAAAGTAGCTTTGGGACATCAGTGCTTAAGTGTGAGGTTTAGGAAAAATGTAGGTGAATGACAGATCCTCTGGTCTTCAAAACTCTGGTGTCACCTCTTGGTCACTTGTGAACTGTCATTCAAAATCCACTGAAATCAGCAAGAATAATCCAGTGAAATTCAGACTGGATTAATATTACGTGATTACTTCTATTACATTATCCAGATGTAGAAAATCATTACAGTCTGAAGGAGGTGCTCGAGGGAACTAAACTGTACCACAGGATTTCAGGAAAACAATGGAAGTTCTGGGGGATACCAACAATTAGAAAAGTAATAGTCCTCCAAAACTGTGTTTTATAATGAGAATGTAAGAACAGTCATATTCTATCATTTTAGGTGCTGCCTACACAGGCAGTTTGGCTTGCTCTTTATTCCATTCCCAGACCCTTGCACACTTTGCATACATGCTAATTCATTTCTGAACTCTCTTCTAAAGCGACTCAATTACTTCCCTTAAAGAGAATACCTGATCACAGACGATGGGATGGTGTGCCTCAGGTCTCTTCCAAACATGTCCATCAGGGATATGGATTATGCCAAGTTTGGGTCCCTGACTATGACAAACACCATATTTGGAGACCTTTCCATTGGAGACCTTTCCATTTGAACGCTCCATGCCCTGCTCCAGAAGATGTCACACACAGCTGTGGGATCTTGCTGTACGAACACTGTTCTGGTGGGATGCAAGAACAGTTATTTTGGTACTGTGAAATGAGAAATCACAAACACAGAATTATCTCTCATGACTACAAGGAGTAAAGTGTGGTTTGGAGAAGATACAGGCCAAGTGCCGTGGAAAGTGAAGGAATTAAGTTTGTTCTAGAGTTTGCCAGCCTGAGAAAATTGGACATGAGCCAGTCCCGAGCAATTCACTGGGAACTTGGGTTCTTCTTCTGAGTGCCATTAACAAAACAGTATAGACAAATCTGTAGTAATTTTTTTAAGAGATTGTTTTCTTTGAAGTATAGTAGAGGATTTGAACCTCAGAACTTCTTGCAGAGTCAAGTGTTCACCTGAATTCCTAATGGACCAAAACTTTCAAAAGAACATGTTTCATCTTTACAGAATTTAGTTTATTATGACAGTGCTGTAACAGGTAAGACATGGAAACACCTTGCTGAGCCCTTCATATGATTTTTAAAACATTGTGTAGAGCAAAATGCACTACAGGTGCAAAAGCTTACCCATATGTCTTCATTTAGAAACCCTCAAACAGTAATCACCCTAATTTAATAGCTTCGCCTTTACTATGTAGATTTTAATAGCAGATGGCCTTGTTTAGTAGCTGCACTTTTCGAATAGCTGCACCTTTACCATGGACCTTTCCCGTGCAAGCTGTAGCGGAAAGTATTTAAATTTAATGAAAACTGTACTTTCCAAATAAGGATATATGGTTAGTCATATGAAATGGTCAGTAGGCTAAATCATTTGGGGAGAAATTATCCACAGTCCAGAGGTTAAAGTACTGTAGCTCAAAATATAAATTAAGACTAAAGTGTAAAGAACATGAATTGCAGCATTTCTTTCATGGCAGCAACATAGTGACTACACCCTTACAAGGCTTGTGTGTTGTTGCAAGCCCAGGAACCCATAAGAGCATCATTCGGTGAATGAACATGGAGGCTGCTTTCTGGAGAAGTGTGGAAATGCACAGTCCTTCAAAATAAGCATCAAAATGAGAATCTGATTCTCACATTATATCTTGCTTCTCCTGCCCTGTTAGGGATGCACTCAGCACCAGTCTTTGCACTTCTGCTCCCTGTATTATGTTAGACAAGGACAGAGTTCACAGTTTAAAGTGATTTAAGGAATAGAAAAGAAACAAAGAACCATTGATTTGCTAGCAAGGACATGATAACAGCATGAGGAATGAAGAAAAGAAAATATTGGTCTTAAAATTCTCTCATTTTTTTAAGAATGATTGAAAACTCTTTTGAAAAAATCCCAAGTTCCTTTTTTTTGTTAGTGTTATTTTAAGCCAGTTTTTAAGCAATTAAAGACACATTGCCTCTGCTGAAGAGGTGGTCTTGTTTCATCTTTTTGATCAAAGTTGGTGAAAGGAAATAAAATCTCTTTTTTTGTAGGGGAAATTAAAAAAAAATAAGAGTAATCCTTTTTTTATAAAATATATTTTCTTTATGTTGAAATAACTTTGCTTTCCACTAATGGCAACATTAGTACTACCTCTGGAAATAATTTTTCACCGCAGAACATTGTGTTCTGGGAATGTAAGCTACAGTAAAATGTGTTGGGTTTTTACTTAACTAATAGGTTCCCTACCATTGCCATCATGGTAGCATAGAAGTTTCATTACTGGTATTGTTGCTGCTTAATATACAAAACATTAATGGAGCAATAGCACTATGAGATTTTTATATGCTTTATATTTCAGTTCTCTCATATTGCTGTGCAAAATGTGCAAGCTTTTCCAGCAGATAAAGTGATGTACAGCAGTGGTGAGATAAAAGCTGCAAACAGTAGTTATGAGATGCTTTTGATCAAAAAAAGTACTTCATTTGAAAGATAAGCCTCAGAAATTCAACTCACCTTGTAAATGTGCACAAATTTATTTTGTTGCAGAGCAGTAACAATTAACTGAAAATATATTGACTTGAGTTACTAGTTCTCTCTTTTCTGAGAACTGAAAATACTAATTAAGCTATCCCTACATGGATACTTTCATTACTGTGATATTTCTGCTTTAATGGAATTTAAAAAAAAAGGGAATTTTTTCTTGTGTATATCCCTGGAAAATCTGATATTACTGTATTTCTGTTTGGTAGTGTGTAGAGAATAATACATTTGGTTTGATTATTTTAGAGGAATGTATTGCAGCTGCTAGTCTTTACAGTGTCACTGGAATAATAGGAATATTTCACCTTTTTACTCAGTTTAGTTGCAGTCCTGCTTATGTTTCTATCTTCTTGCATATGCAGTGTGCAGGCCTTGTCAAGCCCAGCAGTTTAAAGTGTGACACTTATCACTAGCAATGAAAGATGTGCTTTCAGTAGCAAACATCTTGCTGTTGTTCTAGGTTCCCAGCTTGCTTTGCTAAAAGCAATAGTGACGGAATATGCACATTTTCATTCATAAAAAGAGGGAATTTCTGAGGCAGGTGCAAGAAATGCAAGACATTTTGTCTCAACTGTGTGTTTGCTCAGGACAGCCCACCCTGCTCCTTCTGTTTCACCACAGGCAGTCGTTTTGTGGTAAGAGCAGCAGTTAGTGGCCCCTTTACCCTTAAAACTATTGCCCTGTGTAACCTCTCCACATGCAACACTGCAGCAGAAATACTGATCTACGCCACGATGACAAATGTCACAAACTCTTGAGTTCTGGGTAAGAGTCTCTTTCATTTGGACTAGACATTTCATTCTGGACTGATAAAATCCTCTTCAAAATAAGTGCATTTCTGTGAAACATTTTTCATTTTGACAAGTGGGAATTCCTCATCCACTCCCAAGAGATGCATTTTGTCAAAAAAAAATCTGGTCAATTCTGTTTGAGAGTACTCATCTGTCATTTACGTGGTTGTCTTTATTTTTTTGATTTTTCTCTCAGATGTGGCTATGTGGTACACCCTATCTCTCTGAAAAGCACAATATTCTGTTTCAAAGCCAGGTCACAAATGTGAGGGTAGAAGGAAGAAATATAATGCACGCTGATAAGTGTGCACTAACCCTTGTACCCAGTTACAAGCATTATCACAGGAACCTGTGTCCTGTCCCCTTATGCATTGCATGTCCGGTGCCCATGCCCTCTGACTCATGAAATGCCCCATTAGCGAACAAACCAAGGGCTTTCTCACCTTCCTATGGGTTGCAGTCTATGGAAAACATAGCTGAGGTACTAATCAGGCCCATGAACTGCAATATTACCATAGGAGTACGAATATGTTACAGATTTCTGAGACAAAATAATAAAAAGGAGGAAAGAAATTTCTCTTGCTATGAGAAATACTGATTTCTCCGTTTTTTTTGAAGAAACATTACACAAGAGAAGCTGTAATTACATTGTGGAGTTATTCTTAATGTTTCTTATCTGCAACATCATTTTTTGCAACTGATTTTTATAGCGAACACACAGCAGAATGCCTTGCTTGTGAGCAGACATTTTTTCTTCTAAATGTGACACTGCTGACAGTCTTGCCAGCAGTACCTGAAATGCAATTTGTAAGTCTTGGAGGGGGGAAGGAGAGAGAGAAAATCACTATCTGGTCTGGATTTGATTAACACGTATTATTCCATTGCCCTCAGCTTGTGGCAGAACTCAGCTTCCTGTATGACATGCAGTTGCTACGGTTGCGAATTGTATAAAGACCTTGGCAGAAGTTTTTAGCTTTTAAAGACCATGGGATGATTTTGTCCAGCTTTAAACCAATTTTCAGATACAAAGAGGGTTAGAGGTTTTGGCCACTCTGAACAGGAATGAGCACTAATAAAGGCAGCTTGCTAAAATTTACAAGGTAAGGAGAATGCTTAGGTGAACCAGGACATGGGCTGACTTTGTTGTTTTTAACCTTTTTGCTTCTAACAACATACCCTTGCATGAGTGAGCAACACAATTGTTTTGTAGAAGCTCATTTTGGAGAATATTCTGTCACCTTCCAAGGGGAAGGCTGCATAGGGGTTCTGGGTACGAGTAGGCCTGCCGTGTTATTGCAGTTGGAAAGAGAGAGGGCCTGCAAATACAAAATCTAATGTATGAGTGTAACCAGGCGTTTCCACCAAAAATAGCTGAGTTAGTGAAGTGAGCTACTTAAATGAGCGCGCTCATCAGGGTTCAACAAAATCTAAATTACCACTTTCCTTCTAGCATTACAATTCAGTTACTCCCTCAAAATCTGAAGTCAAGTAATTTACAAGACTTCATCTTTTATTGTGTTTTTCACAATGTTTTAACAGTGTATTGTATATCTCTAACAGATGACTTGTGGTTAGAGTCAATAGTTCACAATTCTCCTTGGAGATGTATGCAGGTTACTTGACAAGTTCAAGGGAAGCCTACACCACTACAGCCTTACTAAGTGGTTATTGGAGCACATAGATGTGTTTTAACAATTCAACTTTTCTCGTGTCCCTTTTAATTATTAGCAGTGTTAGCAGACAAGCAAGATGCATAAGTTTAATTTTTATTACCGTTAAAGATATATTATATAATATATAATACATAACACATAATACACTTTTGCACCTGTTTTCTGAACATTTGTATTTAACAGCAATAGCAGTGTGGCTCATAATTTAATAAAAACTGATCATTCTAGTTTATGAAAATGCTTGTGTTGATAATGCATTTATCATATAGACTACAACTCACAGAGTGTGGAGACTGTACAGTGCTTACTAAATTTATTAGTCTTATAAATGGTTACAGTAAAAAAATTTTGATAATAGGCAAAATAGCAAAAAGGGAAAAAAGAAAGACTTTTATGAATTCATGCCTGTTAAAGTGAAGGAGAAGGTTTCTGTTGACTTCAGTTGTCTTTGGATTCAGGTCCTGCAAAAAGGAGCCCTTGAGCTATGTAGAATCTGTGAGGTAAATTAAAGTGCAAATACTATTTCAGGTAGTTGCTGTAAAACTATCACAGAATTGCTGTTCAGTAGAACAGGGAGGGAGTTATGATCCTGTGGTATCTTAATTTTTAAGGTCAGGTGGATCTGAATTAAAATACCTCAGAATCTGCTACCTATTAGTATCTGCAAAGATGAAAGCATCTCTTCATATTTAAAAAAATATAAATGAAATATCTTGGGTTTTAGATACTGAACTGAGTTGCCAGCTCCGTTGAAATGAAATATCAGCATTAAAAATATAATTTATTTGCCAGCCTAAGTATAGATATAAATCTCTATATTTAAGCATCTATATCTGAAAATTGTGACCTATTTTTCAAAATATGCTGAAGTGCCTAAGGGCGAAGACTAGATTGTTCCAAATGCTTAGTAAACTACCTGTTTGTTTGCAAAATTAAATGCGAGAAATACATATTTAGGCTGAGTATCTCTAATGTATTGAGTTCAGTATTACCATTTCAAAATTATTTCCCGTGATTTGCGATCTTGTACTAGGCATTACAGTTTGCATTTTCTTTACATAGCAGTATTTGATAGCTTTTGCATGAAGTAAGATAGATTCAGAAGATCCAAAAATTCATTGTGCTAGTTTTAAAATTATTCTTGGGCAAATCCCGATAATTTTATAACTATTTAGAGTTTCTTTGGGTTTTGTTTTGGCAGATACTTTGATAAGTCAACTTAATCATATTTTTATTGAGCAAAGGAGTCTCTGGCAGATAATAAAATGCATGGTAACAGATTTGCTCTTTTAGTTGCTGAGTAGTGTAAATGTTGCAAATTTCATTCACCAATCTCAAGATCAAACTCTTTTATAATGGATGTGTTGAGTTAAATTACATGAACCTGCCTAAGGCAGTTTCTTCTTGTATCAAGTAGTGAAGTCTGTATTAGCCTCAAAATTCTTATGTCTGTGGTAATCCTTTCCTTGCTAAAATTTTGAAATTACTTTCTTACTTCTGTGAATAATTCTAATATCAATGGCTTATGTACTACTGATAGTTTCAACAAAGTGTACCAGCATAGCATAATATCACAGCTCAGCATTAACCACTTCATAGTCAGCAAAGAAATATGTTTCCAACTATAAATAAGAATTATAACCTTTATAGGTGTCGTGGTTTCAGCCCAGCCGGTAA
>VYZV01029759.1:760-16560 GCA_013401275.1 Pandion haliaetus | reverse complement strand
GAAGTGCGGCCAGCAACTCTGTAACTAAACTTGTAGTATTAATTAGATTACATATTTCATAGTGGGTTATTTCAAAACAGAGAGAGGAGTTAAACTGTAGGAATTCCCTCCCTGCCTACTTCCCACCCCAAAGGACATGACACTTTGGATCTGAGGGACTGGACTGTATGTTGTGTAAAGGTCTGAAGCACTTTGCCAGTCTTCTGGGTTGGCATCATCACTGAATTTTGTTCAAAGCCCAAAGAGGATTACTCAACAATTCTGTTCTTTGTGGAAGAAATGCTGAGTCTTTGCCAAAGCTGGGTAATATCAGAACATCAATTTTTCTTTTTATGCTTTTTTATTTTACTCAGACAATGGTGATGCTACACTATTGCCAGCCAAGAAGTTGTTGAACTAGGTAGCAGTTCTTACCTGAATTTAGGATCCCTGGTGACAGAGTTATCTCTGGAACCAGTCTTGTTTTAGCTGCTTGTGTGGGGTCTTTGTAGTACACTGAGAATTAGTGCTGTAAATACTGCTCAGTCATCTGCGATTCAAGATATTGAAAACCAAATGTTCAGGTGAAAAGATGCTCCCAAGATCTACTATGGAGGGTAATTAAGATGCCAGACAAAAGAACAATTTCTTAAATAATTCAAACCACCTGAAAACTGAAATCAATCCCTTTCTTGATTAGAGATTAATAAGTTTGGGAGTATTGCTTAATTTTTAAGTTAATTGAAAAGGTTTTGTTATCGAGCAATTTTATGGTGCACATAAAGAGAAGACTTCAGGAGATAAGGATTCAGTCAACAAACTTAGTCAGTTACCATGATTCTTCAGACTCTAGATTTTGAGGTATCAAAAATGATCACATCTTTGTAACCTCTGCTGAATAAACAGGCAGAAGAAGAAGGTGATGTTTTACTGTCCAGTGACTTCTCCAGATCTTAGTATGGCTGTACCGTGGTTTCAGCCCAGTCGGTAACAAAGCACCAGGTAGCCGCTCGCTCACTCCCCCACCCCCAACCACGGTGGGATGAGGAGAAAATACAAAGGCAGGTTCGCGGGTCAAGGTAAGCAAGGACTGGGAGGGATCACTCCCTGCGTATGGTTACAGGCAAAAGACAGGCTCAACTTGGGGAAGAAACAAAATCCATTTAATTTACTACACATCAAATCAAAACAAGGATGTTAGGAAGGAAAACCAAACCTCAGAACAGCTTCCCCCGACCCCTCCCTCCTTCCCGGCTCAGCACCATTCCTGGTTCTCTCTCTCTCCTCCCCCCAGCAGCACAGGGGAACAGTGGATGGGGGTTGGGGTCAGCTCGCCACACCTTGTCTCTGCCGCTCCTTCCTCCTCAGGGGGAGGATTCCTCACTTGTCCCCTGCTCCACCATGGGATCCCTCCCGGGGAGACAGTCCTTCAATAACTTCTCCAGTGTGAGTCCTTTCCATGGGCTACAGTTCCTCGCAAACTTCCCTGGTGTGGGTCCTTTCCATGGGCTGCTTTTCAGTCACACGCTGCTCCAGCACGGGCTTTCCCATGGAGTTATGGCCACCTTTGGGAGCCTCCGCTCCACCATGGACCTCCATGGGCTGCAGGGGAACAGCCTGCCGTCTCACCACGGGCTGCAGGGCCATCAGCTTCCTCAGGTACCCCTCCTCCCCTTCCTCCTTCACTGACCTCAGTACCTGCAGAGGGGTTTCTCTCACATTCCAATTCCCCTACTCACTGCAGGTTCCCCTTCTTAAATCTGTTCTCCCAGAGGCGCTACCACCGTCACTGACTGGGTCAGCCTGGGCCAGAGGCAGGTCCGACTTGGAACCAGGGGAGCTTCCAGCAGCTTCTCCTAGGAGCAACCCCTGTGGCCCCCTCCACCACTACCAAGAAAAACTGCACCACACAAATTGAAAACAGCCTTTTATGGGTTTATTAAGTACATATTGCAGGAATATACTTCTCAACTTGAGATCACAGTCTGTTGTGCCTTTGTTGTGTATCTTTACTTTCAGGTAGCAAATTTCATCATCAAGACACTCTGTTCACGTGAAGGTATTTTCATGACATGCTTAGTAAGGAAGACTTCAACCAGCCGTCTAAAACATTACTGTCTTGAAGAAACAGTTGTGTAAAATGTAAAGAAAAACAAATGAAATTTGGTGCATGTGTTTTTTTTTAAAAAAAAAGGCAGCTACTTCCAGGTGGCATGTGCTTCAAAGCAATGCTTTAACACTCAAGGAACTTTAATAGGCCACAGTTAAAAGTGCTGTAACAACAGTTGAAGGTGATTAGAAGATCAAGAGGAGGAGTGTAATCAAGGCTTCAGTGAAAATGGACTTCACCTCAGGTCCACTAGTTAGGGCAACTGCTTATTATTATTTCCTGAAACAGACTTTCAGTCTCTTGTTTCATGGAAATTAAGAGATTTGGCTGATGGAAGAGTAACTGTGGATTAAGAAATTTGGTATTTGGCAGCTGTGTGGTATTGCATTCTCCATTATGATTTAAAGAAATGACAGAAGCAAATCTAGACTTCGGCATGAGCTTTTACCACGAGAACGTAGACCCTTCAGTATAGTAAGTTCAGACTTTATCGTTCAAGCTTTGTTTCACAGTTATCCACCTTCAGTCTGATTCATTTAGGTCTCTCTTCAGTTAAATCTTCTTTCTGCTGTGGTGAAAATAGCAACCGTGGAACATGCACACGCTATTTATCATTCTAACAATTGTCTTTGCACTTTCTTTTATACTGTACTCTTGTCCTTTTTCAACGTAGAGCACTCCTATTATACTGTCTGTAAGGAATCTGCCAACTAACGATAACTTTTTCAGCAACAGATGTAGACGATGATTGGAAAAGTTTCTGAACCATCAAGTTGTGCACATTAGCAACCTGTGTAACAGTGAGATTACTGTTACACTTCTTCCTCTTCTGCATACTTGTTGCCTCTTGTCCTTAATGTTATTTTAATCTCTTTGGGGCAGGGACTGTGTCTTCCTGTGATTAGTGTAGTGGAGCCCCAGCTATGATTGGGGTCTTCGAATGTTACTGATGTGCAAACAAATATAAAACAAAAACAAAAAATTAGCCTCTGTGGATAAGGTACTGCACTGGGAGTGAGGAGAACTGATTTCTGTTCCCAGCGGGGTCAGTGACATGCTGTGAGACACTGTGCAAATCGCTTCAACCCTCTCTGCCTCCATTTCTCCATCAGTAAAGTGAGGATAATTCTTCCTTTATTAATAAAGTGCTTTGAAACCTACAGCACAAAAGCATTATAAAAGAGGTAAGTAGTATTACTATTAACAATAATATTCAAATATCCAACTCTTGTTCACTGCTCACAGGTTTCTGTACAATTTGGCTGGAGGATGGCACTGTTTAGAATAGTGAATATAGCGTTAGCTTTCTTGTTACTAAAAAGCACCTTGTTTATGAAGAATACTGAGGGGAAAAAACAGAACTCGCAAGAAAAATAAAATCAATCTTTCCATTATTAAGTGTGTGTATGTTCAAAACGGAAATACCTAAAGAATGTGCCGACTGTACCATTTCTGGAGCAACATAACACTTTTTTTAAACCTTGCATTTTAAAATACGGTGTCAGTGTGGCAACATATACAAAGCTTGTGTGTGTGGCTTTTAGCTTTTAGTAAAAAAAAATCCTACTCCACTCTTTTTGCTTCATGTGTTTTCCTACTTGGTAACTTAGCTTACCACCATTTCTTGGTTCTTCTGCTTCCCTGCTTGTTTTGTCAAAGCTCCTTTTTAACTACCCTTTACCTTAAGAGGCTTAGAAGATCCAAATGAAAATCCTTTTAGTCTCCTGAGATACAGAAGTTGCAAAGGGGGAGATTGAGCTGGGTTGTGACATTGAATTTGTTAGTGTATATACAGTCAGTACTAGCCAATTCCATGATTGTTGAGGGTCACACTAGAGTATCATTCTCTTTTCATAAAGTAGTTGAGGTCAGAGGTTCTGTCTCTATGTATTGCACTGCTGGCTAAATTAAAAGTGTAGAATTATCTGATGGGAGGCTTTATCACATATGTAAACTTAGAAAATATTACGTAAGTTCTGTCTCCTAAATACTCTTTGTAGAGGAAAATGCCTTGGTATATCATTCGAGTTAGAAAACAGCTATGGCTTTTGATACTTTGTTTGTTGTTTTTAATTACTAAATGTGTGAATAAATGCTTTCAGAATTAACACATACAGCCTGTCACTTATAGGAGGGGAAGAGGTGTTTGTGTCAAGGAGTAACTTTGTTGCCTTAAATAGTCTTACTTAGGTGTCAGAAGGTAGCAGTGAACTTGATCACAGCTACAATATGAATACACTAATTTTTTTCATTCTAATGGAACTTCTGTTGAAGAATCTTGTATTTGAAATGTTAGTATTTTAAATTCATTTTTTTTAATTTTGTCTCAAGTTTTAAAAATAATTTATACTTATAAACATGGACATGATCTCTGTCTGTCTTCCAGTGCCACTGGGTAAAGTCCTGTTAATAGTGATGTGCTAGAAGTGTAGACTAGGAAGCTCCAAAGAAATGGGGTTGTGTCCAGAAATGTCTGTTCAGCCTTAGAGGAGTCATGTAGTTATTCTGAGTTTTCTCTGATACTCTTGCTAAGTGTTTACAGTTCTTATTTGTTCTGTCTTTAGAGCAAGAGAGTATATTAAAATAATGAAATGTGTTTTAAATAGTAATTCTGCAGTATGTGTGGGTCCATCTGCATGTACCTATTTTGAATATTTAATTCTTATTTTTAAATTAGGGATTGCAGATAGGGACAAGAGAACTGGAGGAGATGGGAGCAAAGTTTTGTGTTGGCTTACTGCGTTTAAAAAGAATGGCCTCACCTTTGGAATACAGTCTGCCTTCTAGTCTGTTGGATATTGAAAATGAGCTGATTGAGTCAAGCTGTAAAGTGACCAGGTAGTACACATTTATTATTTTTACCTTTTTTTTTTTTTTCCCCAGGAAAAATTGCAGTTTCTTAAATGATGTAAAGATTCTCTCAAATATGTTCTTCCTCTCATCAAAAATAATGTTGATGTGTTGTGACCTGTTAGTGTAACAATAATCTGAATATATTGGAGATGAATTGTGTTAATTCAATTACTTCAAACTTTTAAAGAAAACGATAAATACAGAGTTAGACTGTATGTCACATTTGTTGCTGGGATAAATGCTGGCAATTTTAATGTCATTGGTTACTATATGCAGTAAAACAGTAGGTCTTAGGTCTCAATTGCTTCTTTGAGAGCATTTTTTTTTTATTACTGGCTACAGTACTAAAAATGTATTTAGACAGACTTAAAGTATGTGAGTTAAAGCACTCTAAGAACTGTAAGTTTTTCTTCCAAACTTTTTTTTCTTTTTTCCTCTCTGGTAGAGATATATAACAACATTTAAAGAATTTAAAACGTGAAATAATGTTTGGGTCAAAAGAAATGTATTGTATCTGCTCAGTAGCTAGCTTATGAAGTTGCCAGTTCTTAAAGCTCTAGATAGGCTTGCAAAAGTATGCATACTAGTACATATTTCCATTCATGTAATTAGTTATTGAAGTATCCACATGTACATAGTAATTGGGGATGCACAGCAAATAAGTGATTTCAAATGTACAAGCATCTCTTTCTGAAAATCTGGTCAGAGATTAAATAAAGCAGACTTCCAGAGTTCCAGACTTCAGAAAAGCATTAAATTAGAAAGGAGTAAGATTTACACACTATAATGTTACCACTTGGCATACTTGGAGCCAAAAATGTTTTTTTAGTGGCCTTGGCTGCAGCTGCAACTTAGCTAAAGCAATACTGTGGAAATTTTTGGAAAAAATTATATTTATTATTGTTTTTGTGCAACTGCAACAAGGGGGTTCTTGAGACTAATACTTTCATTAGATGCTAGACTAATGAGCAATTTGTCTGTAGACCATGCAAAACCAGCCAGAGATACGGGAGACCATCTGTGGTACCCTATGGAAGGGAGAGATGGTGTTTAATTGCAGCATTTAAACTCCTAAGTGTTATCAGAATGTGGACTACTGAGAAAGACTGGAGCTTGTGTTCATGCTTAGCATTTACAGATAGTAATGAAAAGTGCAGTATAAGCTAAAAGGTGGTAACAATAGGAGAGTGTCTGAAGGAAGTGGTTAAGAGTGTATGAAGAGCAGCTGTGATGTATAGATATCTGTCACTCCAGTGATGACTGGATCCCCCAGTATCATTTGCTCGCTAGTACAGTATTAGCGTGCTTGTAATGGTCAGATTCTTACTGTCAGGTCAAGTTTTGTGCTTGGGTAAGGCTGAGTTAGTGATGCCTGGAAGAGACAGGATCAGAAGGCAGCTTTGAAGTAACCCACCCCCACCAGTGTGTAAGCCTCACTGAAGTGCAGGTGGGGTCACTTGGAGAGACTCATATGGCAGATGCTGAAAAAAGCAGTGCTCTACAACTGTTGGAGTGGCATTAGCATGGTGTCTCCAGTGCAGGCAAAACACAGTATTTTAATCACTAGGAGTGCCTTAGGGTTTTTTACTGTACTAATTTAACATTAATACCAAACAAACGGTAGCAGCACAGAGCAGCACTCAGCATTTGTAACATTACTGTTCAGTGTATCACTCAAAATTTTTGCTTGATGTTGTATGAATTACTATCAGCCTTGTAAGATGCAGTTTGAAAGTATAAATAAAATATCAATGTCCTTGGTTTTGCAAGTGTAAACCCATATTCTGCTATCTCTATGGTGTGCTTAAAAAAAAAAAAACGGGGGGGGATAAACTGTGAATAGTCTTGAGCTCTTTTATTCCTTGTACTTGTTGAAAAGTTGGCTGTTAGAATGAATTAATGTAATTACCTGCTTTGCTCTAAAAAGTCTCTTGCTTATCCATTTGTGTAGCATAGTAGTTTAATGAGCAATACTATAGGGATGTTAGCACAGAAAATCTGCTTTCACTGCTGTTATGCTGGGGGCCAAGACAGCTGATCATCAGGTAACTTATGGAAGGCAGCTCTCTTGTCCTAAGCTTTTGGATTAGGAAAACACAGATTCAGTGGGTTTTGTCTCATGGACAGGGAGCAGCCTAAGGAGAAAAAAATGGAATTGCTTATGTATTGTTTTATATGTGTTGCCAGTGGTTCTGGATATGTATCGTCTGAAGGTTATCTGTTTAGAATTCTTCTTAAATATATGAGGAGCTTACTGTCTGATAGACATTTCATTTGTTCTTTGGGATGAGATGTAAGAGTTGACAAAAGAGACCAGAACTTGAGAAGTGAAAAATCTTAACTGCTTAGGAAGTGTGTAGATGTTCTATAGTGCATCTCAGATAGGTAGATATATTCCTTGAAATAAAGCTGGGGAGCAAGGGGCAATGTTTTATACTGTAAAGGTCTTGAGAGAAATCACCAGATGGAATTCCATCTTTATGATAGAGCAAGTCATACTACAGCAAATAAAATTGTTTTGATTACAATTTTCCTCACAAGGCCTTTATCAAAATGAAGAGGAAAACTAGGAGATGGAGAAGGAGAAAAGAACATGACAGCTGCCTTCAAATACGAGAAGACAGACACAAAGAGTCTGTTCTCTCTAGGGCAGACAGGATCAGGAGTAATGGCATTAAATTACAATGAAATTCAGTCTAGACTTTAGGTAAAAATTCTATATGGCAAGCAAAAATGAAGTTCTGGAACAGTCATCTGTAGAAGTTGCAGAGTCTCCACGGGAAATTAAGAGTAGTATAGACAGGCTTCAGTCTAGAATGGCAGTGGGAACAGCTGAATTAGCCTTAATGCACAGAGGTACACAAAGGGGCTATGGGAAACTTCTTCACTAAGTATTGTACTTAAAATAAATTACTTATTCATAAATACTAAATGGTTAAGAGTCACTTTGACTCTCTTCTTTAAAGCATAGCTTTACAGCATTCTCTGAAGCATTTGCATGTAAGCAAGGAAGTGCCTATGAGGGACCATACGGAAAAAACCCAGACCCTTTCTGGGAAATAAGCATGTTGGGGTGCCTCTTGAAGTACCTGCATGCTAATGCATGCAGCATGGGGAAAAAATACGAGGAATTAAAGATCTGTGTGCAGTTGCATGGCTATGATCTTGTTGGGATCATGGAGATGTGATGGGATGCCTTGCATGACTGGAGTGCTGCAGTGGAGGGATACAGGCCATCTAAGGACAGGCTGGGAAGATGAAGAGGGGGAGTTGGTTGCCCTTTATGTGAGAGAGCAGCTGGAATGCATGGAGGTCTCTCTTGGGATGAATGATGAGCCAACCGAGACCTTATGGGTGAGGATTAAAGAGCAGATCACACTGTGTGACATGGTATTGGGTGTCTGCTGTAGGCTGTCTAACCAGGAAGTAAAAAAGGATCAGGCCTTCTACGGACAGCTAGAAGCAGCCTCATGTTTGCAAGCCCCTGTCTTTGTGGGGGAATTAAATCACTGCAATATCTGCTGGAGATAAAACACAGCAGGGCATAAGTAATCCAGGAGCTTCCTGGAGAGCATTGATGATGACTTCCGGACCAAAGTAATACAAGAACCAACAAGGAGAGGTGGTTTGCTGGATCTGGTACTCACAAACAAGGATGTGCTGGTTGAGATGTGAACGTTGAAGGCAGCCTTGGCTGCAGTGACCAAGAGATGATGGGAGTTCAGGTTCTCAAGAGGAGGGAGCAGGACAAAGATCATAACCCTGGGCTTGAGGAGAGTTCAGTGATCTGCTTGGAAGAGTCCCATGGAATCAGACCCTGGAGGAAAGAGAGACCCAAGAAAGCTGGTGGATATTCAAGGACCACATCCTCCAGGCTCAAGAGCAGTCCATCCCTATGAGCAGGAACTTAAGAAAAAATGCCAGGAAGCCTGCATGGATAAATGAGGAGCTACTCGCAAAACTCAAACATGTAAAGGCGTCATGGTTTCAGCCCAGCTGGCAACAAAGCACCATGCAACTGCTTGCTCACTCCTCCCTGCCCCCTCCGGTGGGATGGGGAGGAGAATCAGAAAGGAGAAANGGGGAAAAACAAAAAGGAGAAAGGAGGAAAAAAAAAAAAAAAAAAAAAAAAGGAACTTTGTGGATTGAGATAAGGACAGTTTATTGGGACAACACAAGGAGAGAAGTTACAACAACAACAATGGTACTAATAAAAGAACATACAAAACAAGTGATGCACAGTGCAACTGCTCACCACCCAGAACCCGACGCTCCGCCACTTCCCCCACCGAGGAAAAGAGCGCCTCCCCTGCCTGCTCCCTGTTTATATACTGAGCATGATGTCACATGGTATGGTATGGAATAGCTCCTTGGCTAGTTCAGGTCAGCTGTCTTGGCTGTGCCCCCTCCCAGCGTCCTGCGAAAATGAACTGTATCCCAACCAAACCCAGGACAAAACGAAATACATAGAAGGTGGAAGCAGAGACGGGTAACCTGGGAGGAATATAGAGACACTGTCTGAGTATGGAGAGATGTGGTTAGGGAAGAAAAAGTCCACCTGGAGTTGCATCTGGCATGGGATATCAAAGACAACAAGAAGGGCTTCTATAAGTATGTAAGTAGTAAAAGGAAGACTAGGGAAAATGTGGGCCCACTGCTGAATGGGGCAGGAGCCCTGTTGACACAGCACATGGAAAAGGCTGAGATACTGAATGCCTTCTTCACCTTAGTCTTTGCTAACAAAACCAGCTTTCAGTAATCTAAGGACCCACAGATGAGGGAAAGTCTGGAGCAAGGAAGACTTACCCTTGGTGGAAGCGGAACAGGTTGGAGAATACTTAAGCAAACTGAGCTTGCTTAAGTCCATAGGTCCTGATGAGATGCACCCGGAAGTGCTCAGGGAGCTCACTGATGTCACTGCGAGGCCACTCTCAGTAATGCTTGAATGATCACGGTGGCTGGGACAGGTACCTGAAGACTGGAGGAAAGCAAATGTCATTCCTGTTCTCAAGAAGAGCAAGAAGAAAGACCTAGGGACCTACAGGCTGGTTAGCCTCACCTTGATCCTTGGGAAGGTGATGAAACAACCGATACTGGAAAGCATTTCCAGCAACATGAAGGAGGAGGAGATTGTGAGTAGGCAACACAGATTCACTGAGGGAAGTCATGCTTGACCAACCTGATAACCCTCTACAATGAAATGACTGTCTTGGTAGATGTGTGGAATGAAGTGGATATTGTCTCCCTTGACTTCAGTAAGGTTTTTGACACTGTCTGCCATAGGATCCTTGTAGAGAAGCTGATGAAGTATGGGCTGGATGGGCAGTGAGGTGGATTGAAAACTGGCTGAACAACTGGGCCCAGAGGGTGGTGATCAGAAGCACAAAGTCTAGTTGGAGGCCAGTAACTTGGCAGTGTACCCCAGGGCACAGTACTGGGTCTGCTTCTGTTTAACGTCTGCATTAATGACCTGGATGATGGGGCAGAGTGTACCCTGTTGTGGTTTAAGCCCAGCCAGCAAGGTTGTACCCTCAGCAAGTTTCCAGATGATGCTGGACTAGAAGTGGCTGATCCAGAGGGACCTTGACAGGCTTTAGAAATGGGCTGACAGGAATCTCATGAAGTTCAGCAACAAGTGTGAAGTCTTGCACCTGGGGAGGAGCAACCCCAGGCACCAGTACATGCTGGGGTCTAACCATCTGGAAATAAGCTGTGCAGAAAAGGCCACAGGAGTTGTAGTGGACACCAAATTGAACATGACCCAGCAATGTACCCTGGCTGCAAAGAAGGCTAATGGTATTCTAGGCTTTGTTCGGAGGAGTGTAGCCAGCAGGTTGAGGGACATGATTCTTCCCTTCTCTTCAGCACCGGTGAGGCCATACCTGGAGTACTGTGTCCAGCTCTGGGTTCCCCAGTACAAGAAAGGCATGGACATACTGGAGAAAGTCCAGTGTAGGGTCCCTAAGATGATGAAGGGATTGAAACATCTCCCATAGGAGGAAAGGCTGGGAGAGCAGGGACTGTTAGTCTGGAGAAGAGAAGGCTCAGGGGGCATCTTATCAAGGTGTACAAATATCTGGAAGGAGATTCTAAAGAAGATAGAGCCAGGCTCTTTCCAGTGGTGTCTAGTGACAGGCTAAGAGGCAATGAGCACAAACCACAGAGGAAATTCTATTTAAGCGTTTTATTTATTTTTTTATATATTTTATATATATATAAAATGGCTATATATATTTATTTGTTGTGAGGGTGCTCAAACACTGGAATAAGTTTCCCATGGAGGATATGGAGTCTTTATCCCTGGAGATACTCAAAAGCTGTCTAGACGTGGTCCTTGGCAACCTGCTGTAGGTGGCCCTGGTTGAACAGGGGTGTCGGACAAGATGACCTCCAGCGGTCCTTTCCAACTTCAGCCATTCTGGGGCTCTGTGAAAAGGGGGAAATACCTTTTAAGTCTGTCCTCAAAAGACACTTGAGTGCTGGTGGTGTGGGCCACTTCAAATTGGAGTCCTCGTTTAGGAAATTAGAATACAAGGATCTAAAATCACAATTGAGTTGCATTTCTCTCCCAAAACCAAGCTCCTCATCCTTTGGCATTTCTGCCATATAATTTTTAATATTTTGTAAATATGATTTCTTCCATAAATACAGGCTAGCTGTAAGGCAGTTTCACTTGACAGCTATTGTGGATGGCCTCTAAATGATAGTCTTGCAGCAAGGGCATGTGTTTGTTTCTTGAGTTCCTTGTGTACATTGGTGCAGCATGTTGAACTCTAATACTGACATGTTACACCTACTTATCATACTTTACAGTTTTTAAAAGTTTTACTTTTTTTTTCTATTTGCAGCTACTATTATGTGTTAATGAGACTATAATATTTTTCCCATCCATAAGTGTTGTATCATTGTCAATTTTAGTAGAACTAAGCTTCACTATAAATGTATTTCTTTGAAATAGTAAACCTCAGTTACGGCATTTTGAATCAAGATGTGGTTGTGAGTAATTAATTATCAGGGTGGCATTGAAAAACAGCCCCAGATGTCCACATAACTTTATATTAATAGCTGCCTCAGATACAGAATCTGTATTTTATATTGGGTCTCTGGAGAAAGTTAGCATCCTGGTTCACAGGTGTGCTGTGCTTTGGAAAAAAATTATGTGCTGGATTTCTCAGTTTGTTAATGTTACTTATGATGGAGTGCCCTTAAAACAGCACCTGTTGAATTGAGGAATGTTGTACATGAGTCACTCCCCATAGGATCTGCTGGAGAGCTAAAGACGCATCAGAAACACTTTAGTATCAGGATGGGATAAAAAAGGGTGAGGAGTCATGTACCAGCCAGCCTTCTAAAATACTACTTTGCATGAACACATGCACAAAAAATCCAGTTCTAAAGATACTTGAAGGAAGTGAATAAAAAAAGGAACTAGAGTTCTTGACCTTCTTCCTGGAGTAGTGGGGGGAGAAGCAACGGGTTATGCTTTACCACTCTGGTTAAGCTTTTAACTGATCCACAAACTGTAGAGAATTAGGTGCAATTTGGTAAAGAAGTAGAAAAACTGTTGTCTGGATTAAATGTTGGTGCTAGATGTTAGCTTAAACTAAGAACAGGGTTACTGCTTTCTAATATTTCTGAAACTTTCAATAGATCAGCGCAATCATTTATTGAGAGAGATTTTCTTGTTTCAGTGAAACTAAACTTTACCATAAAGGTAATAGTTATGGTCCTGGTTCTGGAATAGGATCTCTGTAGTTAGTCTGTACACGAGTTGATCAGCTGCTTTGAAAGCATGTACAAGCATAAACACAATCCTTCGGACTTAATGGTTCTTCCATTTTGGACTTTTAAAGCACACTGTTTACGATAGGTGTGGAAGTACCTCCAGTGAGTAAAAGTCTGTTACTGCTTCCTGTTTGATAGCAAACTCAAGTAATGCTATATGAGAAAAAGAATAAATGGGAAGGCGGGTTGTTTTGATGTTACAAAATAAAGCAAACCCTGGAGAGAGGAATGTGAATAGACATCTAGAGATTGAATTTCCTTTCCTTCTCCAGCTAAAGTACTTCATTAATCCAGCTAGCTCTAGAAAAACTATGATGTACCAAAATGAACTGCATGTAAAGTACGACTATGCTGGGGGCAGGGGGAAAACTGATTCTGATTTGATTTATATTTTGTTGGTGGAAGAAAGGGGCATAGAGACTGTTTTATATTGGATTTTCAGAAAGCGCTGATGGAAGACTTACTATTGCAAAAACACAATGTAGTTGGTTTGGCACATGCGAGCGTAGATGAAAATAACATAAGACTCATAATAAGGTTAATATTATTGAGACTTTACATGGAAATATTTATCAATCCATTTTGTGAGGAAGGTAACCGGTACTCAGGAACTTAAGAAAACAGGAAGGTTCAGTCTCCACCCCAAAAGACCAGGTCATGAAAATCACAAAAGTGATTGTACTGCAAGACAAAATTTTAAGTTGAAGAGAGATCATTCAATAACTTCGTTCAATGTTTTGAAACTGAATTTGTATATAGAAAAAAAAAAAAAATTCCTAATCCTGACCTTTGGCTACAGATGGTGAAAGGTAGTAACAAATGTTTCTGCACTAAGGAAATTAAGGCAGTGGGGAAAAAATAATCAGATTCTGTGCATGTTAGAGTTACAATTTTTATCAGATAAGGAACATTGACATAAGAAATATTGAGTTTCATTGGAGAGGTCTGTTAACAACTGTTAATGTCTGATGGCTTTGTTTCTTAAATTTATTGAATGTAAATGTATTTTAATAACACTAAAATAGAAAAATATGTAGCATGAAGTGAGAAAATAGGTACCTTGCTCTTAGTGTTCATTTAGCAATACTGTATATCTGTGTGAGAATCTGTGACAGAAAACCTAAATGTGTAAATTCCAGGAATGTATCCTTAAATTGTGGCATTAAGACTGAAATATGTTGTGTACTTGTACCTGATTCCCTGTATGTTCTGAACCCATCTTAAAAGTGATTTGATAATCATAATTATTTATACAGAGATTTATGTCATTGAATTCAGTGGAACTGTTAATTTAAAAAGTGAGAGTGGAATCAGACACCTAAGAGGGAATGTTTTTGAGAGAAAAGCGGAATATTGACCTAATATCACACTGTCCCTTTTTTCAAGTGTGAATTTTCTTAAACTTTATGGGTAACCACAGCAGCTTTATGTACAGCCACTGATTTGTCTGTACCTGCTGATGCATCATTGAAACAGATTTGTTTAACCAAAGTTACCTAAGCAGTCATCTGCAATTAAAAATGTTAAGAAATAATTAAGTACATAACACATAGCCTGGCAAGATGTTCCTCTAGTAAGTCTAGAACAATATGACTAGTTTTTTGGGTTTTTTAATTATAATTCTACTATCCTTCTGAGACAGGAATGACCCATGTCTATGCAAGATAATAGGAATTTTCTATCTGGATAATTGAGTTGACTCCTTTTTATTTTGATAGCTGTGCTGTATGCCATAGAACCCATGTGCGTACATCACTTTTGCATAAGCAAGAAACTATAATTTTGTTCACAGTACCTCCACTATTAGCAATAAAAATGCCTTATAATCATTTATGTTTGCACATTATTTTCTTTCATTCTTTGCTGAAGGGATTGGTACTGCCATAGGTGGAATTAAGAGATGGGCCAGTTTTTGTTTCCAGAGGCTCACAAGCCAGGTTCTGCCATATACCTTAGGCCATCAGACTTTTTGCCTCAACTACTTGGAAAAGTCTGTCTAGGGTAGAGTGATTTTATTCTGCTCCCCAACAAATATGCCCATGTGACAATTGGGCCAGATATCCTTGGGGGCCAAGTTTCCTATGTTTGGTAGCACTCACTGCATGTCTCAGCAAAAAGTTCAAAAACCTGTACTGTTTAACAATGATGATACTCAAGAGGGAAGTTTCATGTTATTTATTTTCAGGGACTGCCTTATATTCAGAACAGAAACACATACTGTAAAACAAGTTGTATTTAAAGGTCAGCTCTTTTATGGAATAATGGAGATACTATGTTCTATTTCGGATATTATTTAAAATAGATTTTAATATAATACTCTTTTTTTAATGAATTCTATTGAAATCCACTTTGTACTGTCTAAGGAAGTACTGGGCAAGGGTAGGTAGGTAGGGCGAGTAGATAGGTGTTGATAAGATCTTTCCTCAAAGAACAAAACAAAACAAAAAAAAGGTGAGGAATATTCAGATTTTAACAGCCGAAGAAAAGTGTGATTCAGCATGGATTTTCCCCTGGTCTTTCATAATTTTGGTTTTGGGTTTTTTTTGGGGGGTGGTGGGGGTTTAGGTTCTATTTAAGCAGTATTTTTGTATGATTACTGAAGGAGTTTTCAAGACTATGCTCTATTTCCCTTGTAAGTGAAAAAGAAGGCTGGACACTGCCTCAAGATGTTTCAGTTCATTCAGATTCCATAATCATAATTTTTCTTATCAACCTGGGGGTGTGAGGCATGCCAGAACATTTTGGTAGAAGGCTACCAATAATTTACATAGATACAATCTGAAGCAGCTCCTGGGGACACCTCTGATAAGGCTCAGCAAACTCTTGAGCTCTCCTTTCCCCATTTCCCAGTCCAATGATAATAAAATGTAGTGAAGCCCGTGGCTGGTATTTCTAAATACTCTTACAGCTGCAGCACAGGGGAGGTGGGCTTCCTAGCCGTATGAAACCTTACTGCTCTTCAGAGGAAAAGTTTGCTTGGTATAGTTTTCTTTCTTCCCCTCCCAGTAAGGATCTGGCTACTTTTCTGTGCAGCAGAAGTCCCTTTCTTTGTAATAAACAGAAATAGATTTTC